>JACEHZ010000445.1:382500-651377 GCA_017893485.1 Hemerocallis citrina
TCCAAATAAAGCGATACACGGTCATATCTTTTGAACTGTGAGTCGAAACTAACTTTTATAAGTTGGGATGGCTTGTGCTAGGTGAATTCAAGTAAGCTGCAAAGTTTTATAAATTTTGAATGTCGTTTGTGTGGTTTTCTCATGTCCTCGCATCAGAAGTAAATGACTTAGAAAGCGTTTAGTGCGGTTAGACTAGAAAACCCTTCAAACGACCTCCAAAAAATACTAAACTTTGCGAGTAGGATGGTCTCACATAGCACAAGCAAACCCAACTTTTAGAGTAGCATTTCGACTCACGGTTGGAGAGATACGGGCATGCATTGCTTTTGCTTGAAAAAAAACCCAAATAAAGCGATACACGGCCATATCTTTCGAACTGTTAGTCGAAACTCACTTCTACAAGTTGGGATGACTTGTGCTAGGTGAAATCAAGCAAGGTGCAAAGTTATATAAATTTTGGATGCCGTTTGTGTGGTTTTCCCACGTTCCTCGCATTAGAAGTAATTAAACTTAGAAATTTTTTAGTGCGTTTAGACTAGAAAACCCTTCAAACGGGTTTCAAAAAATACGAAACTTTCTGAGTAGGTTAGTATCACCTAGCACAAGCCATTCCAACTTGTAGAAGTGACCTTCGACTCACGGTTAGAGAGATACGGGTGTGTATCGGTTTTTGTTGTAAAAAACTTAAATAAAGCGATATACGACCATATCTCTCGTACCGTGAGTCGAAACTCACTTCTACAAATTGGGGTGACTTGTGCTAGGTGAGACCAAGGAAAGTGGAAAGTTTTATAAATTTTGGATGCCGTTTGTGCAGTTTTGTCACGTTCCTCGCATAACAAGTAAATAAAGTTAGAAAGCGTTTAGACTAGAAAACAGTCCAAATGGCTTTCAAAAAATACGAAACTTTGTGAGTATGTTGGTCTCACCTAGCACAAGCCACCCAAACTTGTAGAACTGAGTTTTGACTCACGGTTCGAGAGATACGGCCATGTATCGGTTTATTTGAGTTTTTTCAACCAAATAAAGCGATATTCGTCCGTATCTCTCCAACCGTGAATCGAAACTCACTTCTACAAGTTGGAGTGGCTTGTAATACACGAATCCGACCAATACTGGGTTGTATTGTTATTTTTCATTGTCATTTGTGTTTTTTTGTTAACAATTTCGCTATATTTATTGATGATAGATAAATGGATGTAACGCGTATCAACTAAGCTTATTTTTTTTATTCATAAATAAATGGCTAGAACGAGGCAGCCGAGAAGCACTTCTGGTAGCGCTAGTGACGCACTAATTACGAAGATAAGATTGATTATTATTATTGGTTTTAAATATGAATATGCAACATTATCTCAATATTAACAATATTTATCTTTGTTCGTGTAGGTTGGTGGCCGTCAGTCTACATCTACTGAGGCAGCTTCTTCGTCCTCGATTTCCGTTACACCTCCTGAACCGTTGGACTCAAGCTTACTCACGTTGCAGGATATACACCGATCTGAAGCAGTGTGGGATGGGTCCGCTAAGAAATGTAACTTCCGAAAGCACGCGGTTCTTTCTTTTGACCCCCGTATCACGCCGTACTTGATTGAGGCCGGTTTCTACGGTGCTAGATTCATGGGGGTAGTGAAGCTGGATCGGCCGTTACTTACAGCTCTTGTCGAGCGATGGAGGCCGGAGACACATACATTCCACCTACCCGTGGGTGAGATGACTGTCACTCTGCAAGATGTAGCCCTCATAACTGACTACCAATAGATGGGGTCGCCGTCACGGGCAACATGGCTTTGACCGAGTAGCAGTTGTTCGTAATTTGCTCGGTATCGACCTCGAGGTGTCGGTGGCAAAAAAAAGAGAGGACGTTGAAAAAGAAATCCTCGATAATATTCCCAAAGATTATGATAAAGATTTATTATATCAACAAATAAAAGCTGCGAAAGACGAAGCAGAAAATGAATTTTGGAATGAAATCTTCGACGGGAAATCACTGTATATTAGTTGGTTGAAATTGCAGTTCGAGGAGGATTATTTGACTCCCGATTCGGACGAGGAAACCATAATCTACTATGCTCATGCATACATCTTTAGTATGATCGGGGGAGTGATCTTTCCTAACTCGTCCGGTTTAACCGTGCTGCTAATGTATCTAGTGTTGTTGAAAAATTTCTGTTATGCGGGCCGTTTCAGTTGGGGGAGTGCTGCATTGGTGCTACTGTATAGGAATTTGTGCGCATGTTCTTTAGGTGCCGTACAAATGGGTGGCCCGATGGTACTACTGTAAATCTGGAGTTGGGAACGCATCAACATCGGACGTCCCCATATTATTGAACAGATACTGGATTGGTTGGCCCACCCAGGGGTGCCAGAGTTGTTACCTCCCTTAGGAGTATATTGGGAGGGGCGGCACATGTGGGTCGATAACCCACACCAATCTCTTACCTACTATAGAGATGAGTTGGATAACTTGCGGGGCAAGTTCGCCAATTGGGAACCGTACTCGACTGCCAGGTTGGAAAGGGTTCCATCGGTTTGTTTGGCTGGTGCGCTATGGTTGACGACCACACCACTTGTGAATTTTTCTGTTGTTGAGTTCCAATATCTGAATAGGGTGATGTGGCAGTTCGGATATCAGCAGAAGATTCCCGACGTCCGGGTTTATGATAAAAAGTTGCACGAGGTGAGCGGAACGGGTCGAGTGCCCAACTTCGATTGGGCTGATTTCCATCGTGTCCATGTGTCCAACTGGAACACCATGTGGTATCAAATAACACCGAACATGATGTACTTCGCAATGCCGTATGATGGATCCTACCAACAGAATTATATGATTTGGTACAAGCGGATTACATGGTTGTATGTTTCTCCACGGGCCGCTGTACCAGCCGGTGTGTAGATTCCGATTTCCCCAACCGAGGTAGAACCACCTCCGGCATATTCCTCCTCCCAGCCGATGTACCAACTAAAGGCGAAGACATATCAGAACTTGGTTAGTCAAATTTCACCCAACTTCATATATTTAGTATGCATGTATTGTTATTTGAGGAGGTGGGTGATATATTTAGTATGCATGTTGTTTAAATTGAAAATTTCAACCTAATGTAGATTGAAAACACATGGAAAAATGTTCGGATAGCTACTCGCGTCTTGAAGAGTAAGGTACTCGAGAGCATTATGGAGCTAATGTGGGAGATGCTAAAGCCGTGCCGCCGTAGTCTTGAGGACGTGAAGGTCCGCAACTTGATGCGTATTTGAAAGCCAACTTGCCAACAACGGGTTCTAGGCGAAAGAGCATGACAAGGCAGTGAATTCACATCGCCGAGACACAACAAGTCTAACAACGGCAACCACCTGAAGAAGTTAAGGAGGAGCAGTGGTCGGATGACCCTCAATTCCCAGGGACACAAGGCAGACGGTGAAATCCTCAAAGGAAGCGGAACCCGCCCGATCAATTCACACAAAGCGGTCGCAAACCGCGTGGCCGTAAAATGTAGTATCTAACAATTGGTTCGTTATTAGTAGTTTAGTATTTGGTTGATGATTTTATTTTTCAAATAACTAATGCATAGTTTGTTTCTATATTGATAAATTATTGTAGATAAATACTGGGCATGTATGGAAGCCAACCTGAAGGAGCTGTTGATAAAGTTTTTTATATTTACAAAGTTTCGGGTTGTATAATTGATGTGAAAATTCTTGAGAACTGAATTGATTTGAATTTGTTGTGAACATTTTGACATTGTCAATTTTTGCTTTAAAATTGTTGTCAAGTTATCTGTTCTATTATATACATTGTTGTGAAGTGGACTCATGGCTTTTGGTCTGTGAATGAACGTTATTAACTTTTTGTGAATGAACTCATTATTTGAATTGATGTGAATTGCTAAATTGGTGTGAATCATCTGGAGAAGTTATTGTGAATGAACTAATTTTGTGAAATTGTATTTGTATCAACTACCAAAGCACATAGAGTCCACATAGACGAAAGTTCTATCAAAATCTCTCCACTTAACCCGTTATTGACGATAACAGGTTAAGTGATCTTAACCCGTCATCGTCGATAATGGGTTAAGTAGAGAGATATTGGCAGGACTTCATCACCTATAGACTAAGTATTGATAAAGTACTGCCAATATCTCTCTACTTAACTCGTTATTGGCGATGACGAGTTAAGTGATCTTAACCCACCATCTCCAATAACGGGTTAAGTAGAGAGATATTGGCAGGACTTCATCATCTACAGACTTTGCATTCATAAAGTACTGCTAATATCTCTCTACTTAACCGTTATTGGCGATGACGGGTTAAGAGCACTTAAACCGTCATCGCCAATAACGGGTTAAGTAGAGAGATATTGTTGTTTGTAAATCATAAAGCTCTCTCCACTCTTTATGAACATTGTTTCCTGAACTTTGCAAAGTGACATTCATATGCTTGTACACCGTTTATATATTTTTTTATTAATTTCCATTTATAGCCACGTAACTAACCCATATAAAATCGTTAAGGTTAAATGTAGAAGAAAAATCCAGAAAATAAAATATGATATTTTCATTCGTAAAAATCAATTTTTTGATATATATTTTTATCCCTAATATGTAATTTCTTTTAGAGTGCGTATACCTATCCAGTTTAGCACCTAACCCCTAAACATATCCCCCAAAATGGTAATAATAAATCAGCTAGGGTTATTGTAACATTAAGGTTAGTGTTAACAAAGTTAGGGTAGGGTTAGGGTAAGCTAGGGTTATGGTAGGGTTAAGGGTTAGTGTAGGGTTATGTGTTAGGGTTAGGGTTAGGGTTAATACTTGTAGTAATAGGTTGTTTTGGGTTTTCATTAATTAGCTTAATATTTGTAGTTAGAGGTAGTAAACCGCACTGAATCGTTTCCCTTATTGGGTTCTACATGTGGGGATCTACATGTGGTGCCCACTTTGTAGAGTGAAATGTAATAGTAGGCAAGTTATGGACTTGTTCTTTTTCCCAAGTTGGATCTGATGATTCTCTGCTCTAAACCGCACTAAATTTTTTTCCTTATTGGGTCTACATGTGGGGTTGTACATGTGGTGTCCACTTTGTAGAGTGAAATGTAATAGTAGGAAAGTTATGGACTTTAGATTTTTCTCATGTTGGATCTGATGACTCTCTGCTCCAAAGCGCACTGAATCTTTTTACTTATTGAGTTCTACATGTGGGGTTCTACAGTGGTGTCCACTTTGTAGAGTAAAATATAATAGTAGGCAAGTTATGGACTTTAGGTTTTTTCCATGTTAGATCTGATGACTCTCCGCTCTAAAGCGCACTGAATATTTCCCCTTATTGGGTTCTCTAAGTGTGGATCTACATGTGGTGCAAGTTATGGAATCCATGAGTTGATAAAACTTCATTCCAACCTCATTCACATGATCCTTGTAATAATGCTCTTTGTACTTGTCACAGATTTTGCATCATAAAGTACAAAGAGAATTATCACAAGGATCATGTGAATGAGATTGGAATGAAGTTTTATCAACTCATGGATTCCATAACTTGCACCACATGTAGATCCACACTTAGAGAACCCATAAGGGAAAAGATTCAGTGCGCTTTAGAGCGGAGAGTCATCAGATCCATCATGGGAAAAACCTAAAGTCCATAACTTGCCTACTATTACATTTCACTCTACAAAGTGGGCACCACATGGAGAACCCCATATGTAGTGTAATACCCTGATTTTTCAATTAATAAAAAATTATTTATTTTTGCACGTAGTGTGCACGTGCAATATTTTGTTTGGATTATTTTATCATGATGTGTATATTTAAATATTTTCTCAAATTATTTTAGTACAAAAAGCCTTTCTTTAAAGCCTTATTTTAATTTAGTAAAAAGCCCTTTTCTTAAAAAGCCCAAAAGTATTTTATTTTATTTGTTTTTATAAACTAGTTTTGGCCCACGAAGAAAGCCCATGAATGAACTTATTTTAATTAAACTTGTCATGTAGAAGACTTTTTTTTTACTAAATTATTTTTTATACAAATTTAAGAAGGTACAAATTTGGCCTAGTGGCATGCACGTGCACTACACGTACACGTGCAATGCACACTCATTATGGGAGGCCGGGTATCATTCTTTTTGGAGGGATTTTTGATTTTGGGTGTGGAGAACATGGTGGTAGTTTCTTAGGAGGGGGTAGTTTTCCTAACTCCTACTTTGATCTAAGCCCTTCATCCAACAACTACCCAAGCAATCTTGGCCCTCCATTCCCCTCATTTTTTTGTATAAATACCCCCCCCATCTCATGGCTAATTTTGATATGCAAAGTATAATTTCCAAGTTATAGTATTGTAGTGATTGTGTGAGATATAAAGATAGAGAGTTGTGTGGGCTTTTGTGCTTGGAGTGGCCGGCATCACTAAGGAGGGGAAGCTTTCGGTTGGTGCAAGGAGAAGCATTCGGCATTGGTTTGGAGGCTTGGAGCTTGAGTGCTTTGGCTAGGAGGAGGTGCTTTCATCTACAAGGACTTGTTGCTTTTTGTGTTTCTCTCCATTTAAGGTGGGTAAAACATTTCATATTTCTAGTATAGAAGTCCATGCTAGTTTTGATTATCAAACACTATACATGAAAAATACTAATAAGAGCCCACTTTAATTGAAAAGTTAGTATATGAATGGATTGAAATGATGTGATTAATTTGTGTGTGTAATTCTAGCATGAAATTAATTATATGTAGAACTTTCTATGATGATTAGTTTAATCGAATGATGGTGGAATATGGCTAGTTTGATGTGTGAAAATCTCCATTAAATTGTTTGTTAATTGAATGGTTGAAACACGAAATTGACTAAGGAAATGACACACTTTAAAATTTGTATAGGGAGTTTGCTTGAATGTTTGAGTTGTAAATATGTTAATTCAAGAGTAGTGGTATATTTTGTGACATAAATGAACCAATGAAATTGCTTGTTGTCATCAAAATAGAACTACCCAAAAATTAGTATTTTGAGTTTTACCTATTCATGTGCTAAATAAATCCTCTTGTTAATATGAGTATGGAAAAATCCAAAGATGTGTGTGGTGTGAATATAGATTAATAACAGTGAATTATTATAGGAGAATTGTGAAAGAAAAGGGGATTAGAAGGCTAATTGTTTATTTCAATGTCGAAAATAAAAGAAATAATAGACTTAATGAGTAACTCATTGATTTATGGGAAGAAATATATTTTTATAGTACAAAAATTATTTTTATATTACTGGTTTGAGTGAAAACTAATCTGGAAGTTTTCAGTAAATTTTACCAAAGCAATAAGAAACTATGGTTATATGAACATCGAGTTATATTTTTTTACTGTACGAAAATAGCATGTATAGACTTTCGGTTGGGTTCTTGACAACCCGAGCCAGTGGCTCAGGCGGTCGTCGACTGCGGTTCGCTTCTCCGAGCGGTGCGGTTCGAATCCTGTGTTCACCACTTTTTTTTTTACCAAAGGAGTATTAATATATACAATCTGTAACCGAACCATATACACTTAGTTGACTCCTCCTATACCGCTAGCACATGTTGGCCTGTTGGCGGGTGCTCTGGGCTCTTTCTCTACCGTGCTGGGTTCGATTCCTCCCTTTAGCACTTTATAAAAAATATTTTTTTTGTGAGATTGTGATGTCCAAAAAATGTGAGAAAAATATGGTAATTTTCATAAAAATACAAGGAATTTCATGGGATTGAGTTGGGTATTATTTGAAGAAAATATAATGTAATTTAGGAACAAATGGTATAATTAAAGCTATGGTTCTAAGACACATACTTATGAAAATTTTTAGTTTATAAAGATAAATTGAAATGGATTTATTAGAAAGCAATTGGCAAAAAGAACTTTGTTGTGTGATATGATAAATTCTCACTTGTGAATATTGTGCAAATATGAAGTGTGAATGTTATGTAGTGATAATATGAAGTTGCATGGGTTCATGTATGATTATGAGACTTAGAAATCATGTTGATGAAAGAAAAAGAAATTGTTGGTTATAGATATGAAATTTTTGTATTCATTATGGACTTATGAACAAAGTGTAATCATGAATTGAAAGAGAACATGCATGTGAGTTTGAGAATTTGACATGGAAATTGTTATGAGATAAAGATTGTGAAATGAAATTTGAAATAGAGTAGCTAAGTCTCCCCGGCATTGAGAAAAATGAATTGAGATGAAATTAGACCAAGGTTGGTCATGATGAAACAAATGAATAAGTCCGGTTGATGGAGAGGCTAACTCTAGAGATTATTTTGTTCATGATTTTTTTAAATAAAACTAAGGACTAGCACATAGTGGAGATGTGATGAAAGTAGAAGAAAAACATGAGTATGGGGGCCATCGGATAGCGGTGTGAGAGCGATCCACAGGCTGCCTGCTTGATGCGTCAAGACATGGCGTGGGCGCTACTCCGGAATTATCGTCCCGTTGGCGACGCTCGTGGGATGTTCGAGTGGCTATGGGTGGTGCCATTGTTCCATGGCGGAGGCTGAATTGTCCATAGGTTGCCTGCTCGATGCGTCGTGTCAGTGCGTGGGATTCCCCTCCAGGCTGCCTGGACATGGGCTCATAGATCATAGGACATCTAAGACACTACCGTAGTTACAGTAGTAGTTTAAGACATAACGGGGATTGAACCCTATAAAGATGAAGAACGAATAAGGGCTTGCCCTCGGACCTATGTAGTATGGGATGCATAGAATCCGAACAAGTGTGCATTAGTGTCATGTAACATAATTAACTGCATTAAGGACTAAGTGCACAATCACAACACGACATCAATAGGGTAGTCCCTTTAGTTTGAATGTGACAAGTTTATGTTTGCTAAATATGAAATGTTAAGTTATACTATTTCCGGCATAGAGAGGATGGCCGTGTATAATGTTCGTCGGTTGAATAAACTGACGTACCCACAGTCTTACATGCAGGTAAATGACTTGTTAAAGATTAAAAGAGAATGGATGCTTAAAGATTGTATCATGCTGTTGTACTTTATTTCAAATGTTGTAAAATTTACTTCCGCTGTGCAAAAGAAAGATGTAAATATGATGTAATCTCTGATGTATGATGAAAAGTTTTAATTTCCCTGTAAAATTGTACTAAAGAAAGTGAAAAAATCCTGTAGAACATCTCGAATTCAGTGTATTTGGGATTCGGGGCATTACATGTAGAACCCAATAAGTGAAAAGATTCAGTGCGCTTTAGAGCGGAGAGTCATAAGATCCAACATGGGAAAAACCTAAAGTCCATAACTTTCCTACTATTACATTTCACTCTACAAAGTGGGCACCACTTGTAGAACCCCATATGTAGAACCCAATAAGGGAAAACATTTAGTGCGGTTTAGAGCGGAGAGTCATCAGATCCAACTTGGGGAAAAGAACAAGTCCATAACTTGCCTATTATTACATTTCACTCTACAAAGTGGGCACCACATATAGATATCCACATGTAGAACCCAATAAGGGAAAAGATCAAGGAAATAGCTATATATTAACTTCACATTGGAGGTTTATCACTTCATATAGCATCCAAAACACTATTCATCTAAAACAATTCACTTGCCAAAACATTGAAGGAAGATGCTATCAGCTTAACCCAAAATACATATACACAAGCTGGTAAATATCATACACACATGGACATATTCAACTACCTAAGTTAGCTTGAATCATCTGGTTCTTCTTTTATATCCTCGGTCCTTGCTCTTTTTCTCTTCATAGTTTTCCCTTCACTCGGATAGATTTTGCTAAGTCTATGTCGAGGAATGGAGTGTTTATTTTGTTTAGGATAACTTTGCCTACTATTACATTTCACTCTACAAAGAGGGCACCACATGTAGATCCCCACATGTAGAACAAGTCCATAACTTGCCTACTATTACATTTCACTGTACAAAGTAGGCACCACATGTAGAGATCCCTACAAGTCCATAACTTGCTTTTACAATCGAAGAACAGAGATGGCAAGGTGGGGGGGGGGGGGGGGGGGGGGCTGAGAGGAAGGGGGAGAAAGAGTTTTAAGATATAACCCCTAACCCCGATACTAACCCTAACCCTAACCTTAACCCATAACCCTATACTAACCCTTAACAACTCATTTTAACATTTAACCTTAACGTTTTTATATTGGTTAGTTAGGTGGTTAAAAAAGGAAATTAATAAAAATATAAACGTTGTACAATCATATGAATGTCGACTTTGTAGAGTTTAAGAGACACTGGTCGTATAGAGTAGAGACAGTTGTAAAAAGCATAAATTTTTTTTTGCAAAATTATATAAAAAGTTATATTAAACTTGTATAAAAAAAACAAGAAATGAAATAAAATTTGGGGAAAACCATTTTAAAACAAATTAATCAATTTCAGAAGTATAACCCTAGCCCTAACCCCACTCTAACCCTCTAACCCTAGCCCTAACCCTATTAACACTCTAACTCTTAAACCATTGATAATATTTACGAAGAATGATATTACATGTTTATTTTTTATATATAATTTATATACGCGATATTCAATTTGTTTATATAGTATATTATTATTTGTTTTATGAAAAGATTTTTCTTAGGATAAATATGTCCACCTTAACCCGTTATTGGGGATAACAGGTTAAGTAAGCTTAACCCGTTATCGCCAAGAACGAGTTAAGGTAGAATATATTGGCCAAACTTTATCTTCAAAATGTTAAGTTTGTACAACAAAAACCAAATACACTGGAATTATCTACCAACCTAACCCGTTATTGGTGACGACGGGTTACTTAACCCGTCATCAACAATAACGGGTTAAGTCGCCCAATACTGTCCGAACTTTACCTTCAAAATTTGAAGATAGTATCACAAAGGCGAAGACACTGCAAATATCAATCAACCTAACCCGTTGTTAAGTTATCTTAACCTGTTATCCTAAATAACGGGCTAGGTTGGAAGATTTTAGCAGTACTTTATCTTCAAAATGTAAGTTTCCACAAATTTCCACCAATTTCCACAAACTAAAAAAAAAACCAACAACATATATATAGTGCACAAATACACAATTTGCACAGATACATAAAATTCACAAATTTCAACAGAAATAAACATTCGCTAACCAATTACAACATCAACATTCACAACATCATATATAATTCACAAATACAGAAAGTGCACACATACAAAAATTTTACTCAGATTAAATACACCAGTAATCTATTTATAAATTAAAAAACGTTGGATTGAGCATATATATACAATCAAAAGTGTAGAACTTTTCAATAATTGAATCCTTCCATGGGCACGATCAGCTTTCATTTCGGACCTACACAAAAAAAACAAAAACAAATGATAAAGTTGAAATTAATAATTCTCTACACATCGAAAGACAAAAATAAGCAATTACAATAAGTTTATCTTCAAAGTTTAATATGACATACATAATACGAAATACCCCTTAGCACGAATATTCACCTTCATCTTCATCACTTTCTCCAGTGATTGAAGCTTCTTCATACGCTACCGATCCACTAAATAAGGAAGAAGAATGGGTTAGTGTCAACAACAACAAATTCATATTGATTGAGTCAAATTAACAAATATTTAGTCTTGGATGTATTACCTTGCCATATTTTTTGGGCAATTTCTTGAATCGAGACATACGACACGAAGGCATGTCCTGCAAAGTCTAGGTCTCTTCGTTTTTTAGGATTCTCTTATGGACTTCAACTTCTTCCCTCTAGGCCCCCCCTTTGTGGTGCATTGTACAGGGTCCCCCACCCGGTGCATGTGCATGTGTATGTTCACCACTCTCCGGTTGTGCGCTACCTTCGTGTGGTGTGCTATGTAGTACCCCGTATTTTTAAAGTACTATTTTTGAGATCTGAAAATGGATTAAAATAATTTTTGGAGATTTAATAAATATTTTTCTGAAAATTTATATTTTTACACGTGCAAAACATGTGCAAATATTTTCTTGAAAAGTTCAAAAGCTAAAATTATTTTGTGGAAAATCATTATTTATTATTTGGGATTTATTTGTAATTTTTCTAGATTTTTTTGATATTTATTTGACCTATTTGCAAATATTACGAAAAAATGATCTTTTTGCAAAATTGTCATTTTGAGGGATGAAAGTGCAAATCTGTTTTTCTGGACTTTTCAAACAGTGCTGGCTGGAAATAAATTGTTCATTTTGTTTTTGAATCCCAATTAAATTGGTTTTATCAAGCTTCCACATATAGGGATCTATTTATGTAAAGATATATTTTAAAAGGATTATTTTGCAAATGTGTCAAAACCCTAATTCTTCTAATTTCGGCCTATTTAAAAGGTGGAGTGCAGCAGTCTTTCGCTGTACAACACAAGGTTTTATTATTTTTTATTTTCTTGGAGATTTAAAGAGGAGATCTTGGATTCTTTGCAAATGAGGGATTTTTCGTCTTGCTTTGTTATATTCGTTTTATCTCTTCAACAAGGTGAGTGACTTGTTTTGTTTTATTTTATTTTGTACATGTTGTAAGTTGTTTTGTTTTGTTCTTGGAATGTTGTATGTGGTGTTTCATCTAGTAGAAAACATGCTAGGGTTTTTGATATGAATACATGTGGTGGATTGAATGAATGGATGAGTTAAAATTGGATCTTTTAAGAAGAACCCTAGTTATTTGTGAGTAGAGTTGCATGTGGATGATTTTAGATTGTAGGAGGACCTAATATAAATTTTGAGCAGACTATTTCTTTTGTGTATTTACTGATTTGATTGAGTACGGTGAAAGTTATGCATTAATTGATTAAAGATGAGATTATTTAGACTATTGGTGAGTTGGATGAAAGCAACTTGGCCATGTTAATGATAAATTTGTTTATGAGTCAACTATTGAGAATAGTTGAGATTGAGTTTGAGGAATTTTGAGAATGAGTAATGGATTAAAAGACCATGTCTTGAGGATTTGAGTTGTGATGACTAAATTGGGGATTGATCAATTTTTGATTAAATTTGGGGATTTGTGATTTTGTGAAAGATTTTATTTGAATTTGGATTTACTCAAATACTAAGTTTTTAAATCTGAATATTTTGTTAATTTAGTTTATGGATTTGAGAAGTTCTTTTGGTGCACAAGTATGAATATCGTATTTTTGTTTTTTAAGAAGAAATTGAGTTTTATGCGTTTTCGAAGCATTTGACTATATCTCAACTTATTTTGGTATTGATATGTTTTGGAATATAAAACAAAGTTATTTTGATGTATGATTGATTCTTAAAAACTCTAATTTTGATATATGCACACATTCATGTTTTTATTTTGAAGAAGTTCATCAAAAAGCTATTTTATCAATTCAAGTGATTTTTGATTGGTTTTTATGGATCTCTGTATATCCTATAAGTTGTATTTGATTATATCAGAAATATACTTTTTATAGATTTCTTTTTTGAAAAGTAAATCTTCGTATCGGTTGAAATATGCACAACCCAAACTGCAGTCTGTAGGTGTGACAGTCGACTGGTATGTTTTGATAGTCGACCGTCGACCGTCGCTACCTGGCTGCTGTGTTTTTCTCGTCTCTTGAAATCTCGTGCGGAACAGTCGACTGAACCATTTCTCCAGTCGACTGTCTCTGCTCTGTTTTTGATATTTTCTCGAGGTGTTGGATTTTTGCTCTGGACAGTCGACTAGTGACTTTTACAGTCGATCGTCAATACTTAGAATTATTTTTCTTAAAAATGTTGGATTTTCGCTCTTGACAGTCGACTGATGACTCTTTACAGTCGACTGTTACTGATGCCTTCTTGAGTTTTTCTGATGTTCTTTAAACGATTGATTCTTTAAAGGTTCTTGGATCTATAACTTACTATTCTAAATATTATTGTTTCTACAAAACATATGTTTTCAAGATATTTTATGGTTGGGTTTGGATTCTGGAATTTTATAAAGATTTGGGTTTTGTTGATTGGAGAGGTTTCTCCCTATAATCGTTTTGACGATGGATTTGTGAATGTTGGTCTTGTTGAGATCTCTAGGAGTTGAGTGGGAGTCCTGTGAACCGGCAAGTTGAGATTGTTGAGTTAGATCTGGGGGGTCTTGGTTTAGTTGTTGTTGAGTATTTAAGTCCGGCAGGATACACTAGCTCTAGAGATGGAGATTTTTGTGGTTTAATAATAATCAACTTAAGGACAGACACTAGTGGGGATATGATGGAACTTGGGAAATGTACGTATAGGCTCATGGTTTGTTTAGTCCAACGGATGTGTTCCAGGACTGTTTGTTGTTTTGTTCCGAGAGGACATTTGTATGTTCGCGTGTCGAGGGTCTGTAGGCCTATTCACGGAGCATGCATGGTGCGTTCGCGTGTTGAGGGTCGGCAGGCCTATTCACAGAATGTACCTGGTATATCTGCACGTCGAGGGCCTTGCAAGCCTATTCGTGGGGTACACGGGTTTGGGAGATGATTCTTCGGTTGTTTTTGAGCTATCTTACATGATGCTTGCGCGTTGAGGGCTGTGGTACCTATTCGCGGAGTATTCTAGATCTTGTTTCCCATCACCATAGTAGGATTAGTTGCATAACGAGGGGTTATCCCTATAAAGTGGAGATCGTTAAGGGCTTGCACCGGACCTATGTACTATGGAATGCATAGAATTCGACAAGTATGCATTAGAGAGTTAGCATATAGTATTGTTGTTTTCTTGACTTAGTTTTATGCTTGTGTTTTCCTGTTTTCTTCTACACTTGACACTTAGTCTAGATACACTTGATGTTTTCACGTATTACTATCTACTATCTTATATTCCTTGATGTTTTCATGCTTTACTTATTTGTTATTTCTCATTCCTTTATCCTTGCTGATGATACATGTTGTGGATGACTCTATGTTTTATGATTTAATTATGTTGCTTTGTTTTTATGTCACTCACACCGTTATGGCTGACTCCTTTATTTTTGGGGGTTAGGGATCATCTCTAGCCTCATGTTTTACAGGTTGTTGCTTAGAGCTTGGGGTTTGGATGCTTGAGATAGATTGAGATAATAGAGCTTGTGTAAAATGTAATACAAAGTGTTGTAAAAGAGAAAGTTTGTAATTCAAGGTGTTTTGTATTTCTGCTGTGTTTTGTAAATGATTATTGTAATAAAAAGTTTGGAATAAAAATTATCTGTATTTTTGGACTGTGTTTAATATTGCAATTGAAGTTGATGCTGGGAATTGTGCCACGTATTTCTAAGATATCATATTGGAAATTCGGGACGCTACATGCTATTCCCGGATTGAATGTGAGAAAAGTCTTCGATTTTCTTAAGCATGTGGTCGAGCATGTACTTGTATGCTCCCTCTGAAGAACAACCAAGATCGACCAACTATTTTGAGTGAACACTCAATTCACAATAACGAGAGGTAAAATTGTCGCTTATACTATTGGGAACGGGTGTATTGCTTCTTGTCAGTTGATTCCGGGTCCATCGTCTACAAATATATTGCTCCGGTAGTGCGGTGTGATCGGTGAACTGAATAACCGCCAATAGATGTTTGCATGGAATGCCTACGGAATTCATACATGGAACAATGATATTTAGCCAATTGATGGATTTTGCAAAAAGAAATTACCTTCCTCGGTTCTAAATTTCCACAAATCGTTACAGAAAAAGCTAAACTATCCGGTGTATCCATACTTGCAATGACACTCACATTAAGTAATAAGCTTTTTACGACTTCTTGTTGGAATTTGTAGAAAGTCTTTAGTGTGTATGTTCCCGCCATTTGTGACTCCGACGCCCATTCGGTCTTCAATTTTGGCCTCTCCTCGCGATTACGATGAGTTTCTTTAAGTTCTTCGTATCTTTGTTTTACTAAGACTCGGTCAAAGATGACGGCAAATTCATGCAATGAGTACTTCTTATGAGTATGTTGCTTCAAGGATGAATGTAGTGCTTCGCTACATTGGGTACTCAGCATGCCGCCCCAATATGAGTCGTTTGCATACATGGGAGCCCATTTCTCGCGAATATCAAATTTATCGTTCAACCATTTGTTGCTCTCAAGTTTATATTGCGAAATCAAAATTTTCCACTTCTGTTCAAATTCAGTTTTATATTCCGTTGTGTAGATGATAGTCTTCAAAGCATCCCTAAACTCATCAATGTTATTCGACACGCACTTCATGCGGTAACTTATCCATAATATGTCAAATGCAATATCTATGATCAGTGGCTGGGAAGACTTTCTTAACTGCAGCACTTATTCCACGATCCTCATCTGTCACGATACCAACCGGATCACAAGCCATTACTACTCGCCACTTTTCGAAGAACCACTCAAATGAGGATGCCTTCTCATTTGGAATGAACCCGCAAACTAGGAATATTGATTGCTAATGATGGTTGACTCTAACAAATGGTACGAATAGCATCCCGTATCAGTTTGTGTTGTAGGTAGCATCAATGCAAACAACACTCCCAAATACGTCGAAATTCTTTCGAGCGATACCATCCACCCAAATACAATGGGACAATCGTCCTTCGGGATCACATTGGTAATCATAAAAAAATAAAGGATCGGTCTCCTTTTTGGATTCAAAGAACTCAAGTAGCATTTGCTCATCGTGTCCATTTAAACCTTCCATCTCGCCTCTCCTTAGATTTCTAACATCGGTTTCAGTGAATCCAATTTTCTCATTACCTCCACTTGCACCTTCGAAGAAAAGCATTTGTTTTCATATGGGGATATTAGCTTCGGTAAGTTGACCGATTACTTTTTTATCTGTATTTGTTAATACACGGTTTGCAGGTAGCAAGTGATGTCTACCGGGTGAAGTAAATTCGTGATTGTGTGGTTCATTAAATGAATAAATAATCCACGAATTACTTTGTGAGTTTAGTTTGACACGAACAGAAGCTTTGCAACCCGTTCTAGAAGTAGTTCCCCGTCTAGCTTCATCCTGATTATTCGGTGACTCTTCGGCTTTATTACATACATATGATTTATCCACTACATCATTTTCCTTATATTTATTTCTACCATTACGCATAGCGAAATCCGCACATTTACAGTATGATGAATAAAATTTTTTCGCTTCCTCTAAAGTGGGAACTGTCATACCAATCTTCGGTTTTAGGTGCTCGTCAACATGAGAAAAAAAATTGCCAATTTGTTGTACACTCACAAATTTTTCTCCGGCAACGGAACTTCCTTCAAAACTGTCCATATCTAAGAAAACGAAACGGAGAACAATTAGGGCTACTAAACCGGTTACGGGATGTGATGAAAAATTTGTAACTTTATTTACCTATTAATAGAGTAACATGAGAGAACCGAACAAAAGACATACAAAATTTATAAAACTTTGCAACTCGGTTGAGTTCACGTAACACAAGTCACTCCAACTTGGAGAAATGAGTTTTGACTAAGGATTCGAGAGATACGGGTGTGTAATCTATCTATTTGGGTTTTATCAACCAACAGCGATATACGCTCGTATCTTACCAACTGTCATGTAACGCCCCGAATCCCAAATACACTGAATTCGAGATGTTCTACAGGATCTTTCCGCTTCCTTTGGTACAATTTTACAAGGAAATTTAAACTTTTCACTTTACATCAGAGTTTACATCAATATTACACTTTACATTTGCACAGCGGAAGTAAAATTTACAACAATTAAATCAATGTACAACAACATGGTATAATCTTTAAGCATCCATTCCTCTTTAACCTTTAACAAGTCATTTACCTGCATATAAGACTGTGGGTACGTCAGTTTATTCAACCAACGAACATTATACACGGCCATCCTCTCTATGCCGGAAATAGTATAACTTAATTTTCCATATTTAGCAAACACAAACTTGTCACATTTCAAACTAAAGGGACTACCCTATGGATGTCGTGTTGTGATTGTGCACTTAATCCTTAATGCATTTATTTATGTTACATGACACTAATGCGCACTTGTTCGGATTCTATGCATCCCATACTACATAGGTCCGAGGGCAAGCCCTTATTCGTTCTTCATCTTTGTAGGGTTCAGTCCCTCGTTATGACTTAATCTACTACTGTAACTACGGTAGTGTCTTAGATGTCCTATGATCTACGAGCCCATGTCAAGGCAGCCTGGAGGGGAATCCTACGCACTGACACGACGCATCGAGCAGGCAACCTATGGACAATTCAGCCTCCGCCATGGAACAATGGCACCACCCATAGCCACTCGAACATCCCACGAGCGTTGCCACCGGGACGATAATTTTGGAGTAGTGCCCACGCCATGTCTTGACGCATCAAGCAGGCAGCCTGTGGATCACTCTCACACCGCTAATCCGATGGCCCCCATACTCATGTTTTTCTTCTACTTTCATCACGTCTCCCCTATGTACTAATCCTTAGTTTTATCAAAAATCATGAACAAAAATTAAATCTCTAGAGTTAGCCTCTCCACTAAACCGGACTTATTCATTCATTTGAACATGACCAATCTTGGTCTAATTTCATTTCATTTCATTTCCAAATGCCGGGGGAGACTTAGCTACTCTTTTATTTCAATTTTCATTTCACAATTTCCAACTCATAAATACCCTATGTTGAGTTCTCATTCTCCCATGTATATTCTCTTTTCAATTCATAACTTCTAATTTGTTCACAAGTCCATAACTGTACATGAATTTCATGCACTTTATCAATTATCACATCATATCAAATTTCACATTACTAACAAATATACATACTTCATATTGTTTCTCAAATGAGAAATAAATTGCATTATGTCACACAACAAAGTTTCTTTTTGCCAAATCATCTTCTAATCCTTCATTTCAACTTATTCTTTTGAGTCATAATTTCACATCGATAACCATATAGAACCATACTTCTATTTATGCATTTTATCTCCAAATCATAGTTAATTTCATTCAAATAATCCCCAAATCATTTTTATAAAGTCCTTTACATTTTTAGGAGAATAACCATATTTTTTTCATAATTTTTGGACACTTAAAAACCCCAAAAAATATTTTTTTCATTCTTGCCGACAGCAAGAATTGAACCCAGCACCACAGGGAAACAACCGAAAGCCACAACCAACAGGCCGGTTGCTGCTGGCGATATAAGGGGGAGACAGAGAGTATTTATTACTCTCTGTCGCTGATTCTGATTTTTTTTAAAAATGTAAACAAGAGTATGCCACAGGGGTTTGAACCAGTCACCCCAGAGAACACAGCCGCACACAGTGACCACTTGAGCTACATGCTCAGGTTGTCACGGTACAATTTAAAATCCTTTTGAATCAATTGCCACTGTTGTTAAAAACGTCTCGATGTTCAATTAATCTTTGTTTCGTATTGCTTCTATAGAAGTTACTGAAAAATTCCAGATTGTCTTCCCCTCACATGATTTTCATACCAGTATGCATAAAATAATTTTTGTACCAATAAAATATATTTTTTCACACAATTCAATGAATTTTACATTATAACTACTATATTTCTCATTTTTACATTTCTTAACAATTGGCCTTCTAATCTTTTTATCCACAATTTTTACATTAATTTTCTGTTATTAATCTTTTATTCAACATACAAATCTATATTTGAGTTTATCCATTCCCACATTAACTCAAAAAGATCTTTTCGACACATAAAATAGCATTAACAAAGTACTAACTTTTACATATAATTTGTGATGGTAATAAATGTATTTTCTTCCATCCATCTATGATTATAATCAATTACACAAGCAACTTATAATTTTAACGATAGAATTACATACTATTTCCATGTCAACAATTCAATCATTTAGGGATCATTTTCCAAATTTAATGTGCATCTTTATTAATCATTTTCATGCTTCATTGTTCAATATAATACTAGCATATTCCTACTAGAAATAAGGAGAATTAACCCACAACTCAAATTAATAATAAAACCACATACAAGTTAATCATAACATTCCGATCAATTCATAGACTAACTTCCCAATTAAAGTGTATTCTTATTAATATTTTTCATGCATCATTTTGATAATTAAATCTAGCATAGATCCCTATATTAGAAATAGGAAAATTTACCCACCTTGTATGGAGAGAACAAACAAAATTAGCAACAAAAGTCCTTTGCGATGAGATGCACCTCCTCCTAGATGATGCGTGCACAAGCTCCACAAGCACCAACCGAGCTCCTTTCCTTGGAATGACCGGCCTTCTTCTCCTTGATGAATGCAACACAATCCCACACAATCTCTCAATCTTTTTAACTCACAACTTACTACTAAATTATGCTATTAGACTATAGGTTTGGAAGGATATAATTTGCATAAGAATATTAACCATGGGAGGGGGTATTTATACTAAAAATCAAGGGAAATAGATGGCTAGGATTGAAGTAGGAGTTAGGAACCAAAGGCTTAGATTTAATGAGGAGTTACACTAACTACCCATGATCCAATAACCATCACTCCATGACTCCACTCAAATATTTAAGTTTCCCTCCCAAAAGATGCAATCCGGCCTCCATGGAGAAGTGTATATTGCACGTGTACGTGTAGTGCACGTGCATGCAACTAGGCCTAAAAATTGTACATTTTAATTTTTTATAAAAATAAAATAGTTTTTAAGTTGTCTTCTACATGACAAGTTAAATAAAAATAGATTAATCTATGGGCTTTAGTTTTGGGCCAAAATAGTTATTTTAAAATAAAATAAATAAATTACATTTTGGGCTTTAAGAAAAAGGCCTTTTAATCTAATTAAAATAAGGCTTTTGTATAAAATAATTAAAAGCACAAATTAAAATATCTTTACTCTTGTTGATGAAAATATTAACCAAAATATTGCACGTGCACACTACGTGCAAAATAAAATAATTTTTCATTAAATGAAAAATCAGGGCATTACATGTCAGTCAAGACTAACATCTACAACTTGGGGTTGCTTGTGCTACGTGAGACCATCTTACTCGCAAAGTTTCGTATTTTTTGGAGTTCGTTTGAAGGGTTTTCTACTCTAACTGCACTGAAAAAATTCTAAGTAATTTAGTTCTTCATGTGAGGAATTACAAAACCGTACAAACGGCATTCAAAATCTATAAAACTTTGTAACTCGGTTGAATTCACCTAGCACAAGCCATCCCAATTTGTAGAAGTGAGTTTCGACTCACGGTACGAGAGATATGGCCGTGCATCGCTTTATTTGAGTTTTTTACAACCAAACCCGATACACGCCTGTATCTCTCGAACCGTGAGTCGAAGGTCACTTCTACAAGTTGGGATGGCTTGTGCTAGGTGAGACCAACCTACTCGCAAAGTTTCGTATTTTTTGGAACCCGTTTGAAGAGTTTTCTAGTCAAATGCACTAAAAATTTTCTAAGTTTAATTACTTCTAATGCGAGGAACGTGGGAAAACCGCACAAACGGCATCCAAAATTTATATAAATTTGCACCTTGCTTGATTTCACCTAACACAGGCCATCCCAACTTGTAGTGAGTTTCAACTAACAGTTCGAAAGATCCGTGTATATCTTTATTTGGATTTTTTTCAAGTAAAAGCGATGCATATCCGTATCTCTCCAACCGTGAGTTGAAACGCTACTCTACAAGTTGTGGTTACTTGTGCTACGTGAGACCATCCTACTCGCAAAGTTCCGTATTTTTTGGAGGTCATTTGAAGGATTTTCTAGTCTAACCGCACTAAACGCTTTCTAAGTCATTTACTTCTAATGCGAGGAACGTGAGAAAACTGCACAAACGACATCCAAAATTTATAAAACTTTGCAGCGTGCTTGAATTCATCTAGCACAAGCCATCCCAACTTGTAGAAGTGAGTTTCGACTCACGGTTCGAAATATGGTCCTGTATTGCTTTATTTGGGGTTTTTCAACCGAAAGCGATACACGACCGTATCTCTCGAACCGTGAGTCGAAACTAAATTCTACAAGTTGTGGTTACTTGTGCTACGTGAGATCAACCTACTCACAAAGTTTCATATTTTTGGAACCCGTTTGGAGGGTTTTCTAGCCTAACCGCACTAAAAGATTTCTAAGTCGTTTACGTCTTATGCGAGGACAATGAGAAAACCGCACAAACGGCATCAAAAATTCATAAAACTTTGCAACTTGCTTGAATTCACGTAGCACAAGCCACCGCAATTTGTAGAAGTGATTTTCGACTAACGTTTCGAAAGATACGGCCGTATATGGCTTTATTTGTGTTTTTTCCATGCAAAAGAGATACACGCCCGTATCTCTCGAACCGTGAGTCGAAACTAACATCTACTAGTTGGGGTTACTTGTGCTACGTGAGACCATCCTACTCGGAAAGTTTTATATTTTTTGGAGATCGTTTGAAGGGTTTTCTAGTCTAACCGTACGAAAAGCTTTTCTAATCATTTACTTCTAATTCGAGGAACGTGAGTAAACCGCACAAACGACATCCAAATTTTATAAAACTTTGCAGCTTTCTTGAATTCACCTAGCACAAGCCATCCCAACTTGTAAAAGTGAGTTTCGACTCACGGTTCCAGTGATACGACCGTGTATCGCTTTATTTCGATTTTTTTCAACCGAAAGCAATACACGGACGTATCTCTCCAACTGCGAGTCGAAACTAACTTCTACAAGTTGTGGTTACTTGTGCTACGTGAGACCATCCTACTCGCAAAGTTTCGTATTTTTTGAAGGTCGTTTGCATGGTTTTCTAGTCTAACTGCACTATAAATGTTCTAAGTAATTTAATATGTACGTCACGATTATAAATACAACTCAATCTACAATATCGTCGACTGATCAACAGCTATTGCACCGTGTAGATTTATCAAAATACTACTTACAAATTTCTACATTTACAAATTTTTTAGGCAATTTTCATGTATGGTAAAATATTGGAAAGAGACAAAAACAATTTAAAAAACAACACAATTACAATTACTAAGGCAAAGATTTAATCATTACCTTACAAAATAAATCTGAATTTCGCCAATGTAGATCTCCTGACCGAACTAGGGTTTCGTTTTTGGGATGACAGAGTTGGGTTTGGAAGTTTGGAGTAGAGATTGGGAGAGAGAGATTATATGGGGATCGAAGAGGAGGAGGAACGGACTGAGGTGGAGGAGAGAACGGAGGAGGAGAGGTTTCAATTGGGGAGCAACGGACGGAAGAGAGAGAGAGAGAGAGAGAGAGAAAGAGAGAGAGAGAGAGTCGCCTGAATGATAGAGGAGGAAAGTGAGAGAGGAGTTGCCGGAGTGAGAAATTCACGATTTCGAAGATAAAACTGGGTTTGAGTTCATCCAAAAACAAAATTGAGAGTGGGGAGAAGTCGACGAGGAAAAAAAATTGTATATAGTTCTGAGATTATATCTATGCCTTAACCCGTCCTTGGTAACAACGGGTTAAGGCAATATTTTTAAATAAAATTTAGCCTTAACCCGTCGTTGCCAACCCGTAAAAAAATATATGACGGCCCAGATCAAAGTTCGCACGGGTCTGTTTTTATATATATATATATATATATATATATATATATATATATATATATATATATTCAAAATTAAAAATCATCAACAGCAGGGTTCGAGCCTACGCCCATTAGATTTAAAATATATCCCCTTAACCACTCGAACAGATTGACTTTGTGATAAAATAGGGAATAAAATATCTATTAATTATATCTAATGTCCAACGGGCCTCCTCATTAGTGGGCCATGTGCGACTGCACAGTTTTGGTAACATCAAATACTTGCATGAAAAAGAAAGTGTTTTTAAAGACACTTATTTTCTTTCATTTCCAAATTATTACAAATATCAATTAACTCAGCGTTTTGATTATTGGAGGCCGACCCTGCCCCTAACCCACTCACACAACCACACACCCACTCACTCACACCACTCACAAACTCACTCGCCCTCATTATCTCCGATATGCATATATTTTTGAAAGAGTGCACATTGCACGCGTGCACGCCCGCACGTGTTTTGTACACTTTTCATTTTATTTTCACTTTTATTATTTTATTCCATTTTAAATTCTTATTTTTAATAAATACTCATATTAAATCTAGAATAATTAGCCTAGTGAAATTTTTATTGCACAACTTTGTAATAAAATAGCATATTTTGCACGTGCATAAAAAGAAACACGTGTAAAGCATGTGCTAATAAATAATCATATATAAGATAAATTCGAGAAAACAAAAAATGTCTATAAAAATCGAAATAAAAAATATGTAAAATACGTTTCATTAATTCTATATATGCATACAACAATATAATCAACGCGTGCATAGAAAACACGTGCACTGCACGTGTAAAAATATATTTGACTCAAAATAGGAGAAAAAATGAATTTCAATTTACGAAACGAATTCGAAAAAGTTATAAAATAAATCATTGAACATGTAGAAAAATTTATAATATCACACATAACGGTAAAATATATGTAATCAACACGTGTATTGAAAGCACATGCAATGCATGTAAAAACACAAAGATTAAAATAAATATTTAAGTTGGCTCCGAATATGATAAAAATGAATTTTGAGAAGATGAAAAATGTATAAATAATTGAAATACAGAAATACGTAGGACATTTATATTGAAATACATTACGGATATTACTTGTAACAGTACAAAATACATGTGCGTCACACTCATGGACAAAATTGTTATAACTCAATTTTGCGGGGTGTTATACCCCCTTCCCCCTCGTACATAGGATGGCCATGCTAGAGACTCATACCTCTTAATAAGCAAAAGACTCATGTGGGTATGTCGGTTATTAGTGGGTTTCTGTGCAGGATTTGTTGTGATATGCATATAGAATATGTTCTCCAACTAGGAAAGAAATGAAAATACATATCGACACTGTGTAACACCCCGGATCCCGGTTACCAGTCATCCGTGACACTACCAGAATCTTTGCCTTCAAATGTATCTCAACACAGTAAATAACACTGAAATTTATTAACTGTTATTGCCATCAGAGTTATTACATCATTAGTTACAAATATTAATTTATCCTTGAACAAGGCATACAAATTACATAAACTTATTACAAGTATTACAAAAATATCTAGATTCCACTGGTGAAGCTATCAGCTATCTCCCAGAGTGATGATCGACTGAACACCGCCGAACTTCGCTGGGTGGTCTTGCTGCTTCCCTGAGATGCGCCCCGTAGCTTGAATCTTTTGCTGCACTACTATGATAATCCAGCATCTGCTCGAATAGTAGGCATGCACACTGCCATTTTACTTGGATGCCCTGGTGGTCTTGGGTTCTCCTGCACTTGCGACCCGATATCCAATACCTAAAAGTGGGGTACGTCAGTAATCATACTGACACAATGCTGATAAGAAAACAACAATCTTCAACTAACAGTCATAATCCATCTTGAATGAAAAAGAACCGTGTATCCTAACTTCCTAGTGTCTGTGTATGCCCTGACCTGAGGTCTAATGCAAAATACAGAGTACAGAACAGATGCACTTAAGCTAATGTCAGCAAGACTTTGGACACACATGCATCCCATACTACATGTGCCCCAGATCTCCAGTTTCAGGGATTCAAACTCTCGCCATACAATGCATTCTATTATTGTACACTTCCTATTCCTGATAGTACAACATGATTGCGGAGGTATATAAAAAGAAATAATTAGGGGAGCTATCCCGTGTCACCAATAATTGTTGCATCGGACCATCCTCAAAAACCGTGACGAACTTACAGATTTACAACAACATATCCATTGCGCAGAAGATCCATAACGATCCGTTCATGTCCACCAATATAGAACATGACAGCCTCTAATGTCTAAAACCCCACATCCACCAGGAAATCTACATCTCGTTCTTACCACGGTATTTCAGAAAACAACAGTGCAAGATACGCACAGCAGCACGCATCCCTAATGACAGGAAGAGACAATCCCTGGTTATCACCACCTAGTGCTAACTCTCAGAACGAGTAAGATTATAGGGAATTACCCCTAACACCAATTCGGTTTTCAAGCAAAACAATAAAGAAAACCTAATCAATGCAGTTAATTAAAAACATGTTGACACTCAAATCATACACAGTGTCAATCAAACAAAATCGAGCCTGACTGGTCTGTCAAAATAACACTTAATCATGGGAATTGCACTATCTGATTTCCAATACTTTCACAGGTCATCGACCAATAACCCCGGCCTGTGACTCTCAGCGAGTAGGCCAACGGCGTCCAAAGGAAGCAACCTAATTTGAATGAAGGTAAGCACACACATAACCACCAAATTCTGACCATTGACAGACTCAAGCATTGAGACACCAAACACAAATCGACCATGGCTATCCCCCAACTCACTCATGTCCACCATGAGTGCTAAGCATATGAACTTGTCTAAGTCCCAAATGAAGTGCTAAAAAACATCTTTAAAAATTCAATGGCTCATGATCACCACACTGCGGCACGCAGAGGATTCCTCATCAATCGTCCAGTAAAAGTAGTTCAAGAAATAGCCGTAGATATGACTCAAGCTACGCTCATCGGAATCTAGCAAAATTAGGATTCTAGAAGGGTAGGAGACTCTAATATAATCCCCTAGTTGATGACTCCCTCAAATTCTTCAAAGAACTCAAGTCCCCCTAGTTAATACATGCTTGGAGTCAATCCAATAGCAGGTTGCTGATATGCAACACCCATAACTTGCAGCACATAATTCGGAATTTCATGATATTACCCATTCCGAAAAGTTAAGATCATAGGCTACAATTTTCTAGTTGACCATTTCCTCGAATTCAATCATCTTGATACCATACAAATCTCATATACTCTCAGCTGTACATTCCTTCATGCACTCGCTGCATTTTTCCTATGTTATAAAAATTTGCTCATTCATTAGAATTACTCGATTCCGAATCCTATGGAAAGGTGGGAGTGTCTACTACAGCTTCCAAGTTGAACATGTTCTCAGATTCAATTACTAAAGTCCTCAGAAACACCAATCTCTATAAAGTGCACAATCAGGGAAAAAGAGATTCTTTTAGCCAATAATGCCTCAACTAAGACTGGATCTACCCCAGTCTTAGGAAAATCATAACTTTCAACCTACAAACTGGAATTACAATATTCCGGATGTTTTGGAAAGATATGACTCTTAACTACATATCTCTAGTTGATCAATTCTCCAAATTCTTAACACACAACTCCAGAATTATACATCTTTACAGACTAGTCAATTTGTACACAGCTGAACCTGGTCTACTTTGAAATTCAATAACAAATCAACCTTTAGTCCAAAGCTCATGAAATTTTAGATTCTTAATCCATACATATACCATTTCATTTCTGTCCAAAATTTGCACTTATATTAATCTTACACAAAGAGTTATGACCCTTCAAACATAGCATAAATTTCAGCTTCCTCTTTAACAGGGTCTTTTCCCTCTTCACACTAATTATTTTTGAGACATCATCAAATGACCGCTAAAAATTTTAAAATTTGAGAATCACCAAATAGACTCATACCAAAAGCTACTCCAAAAATTTCATAGGAATATCATACACACACAACTAGTTCTGACTTTTTGAACCTCAGTCCAAAAACAGACAGCTTCAGCCACAACTTCCAGACCAGTTGCATTCTACAATTTTTTTGCGGTATCAAACGACCTCATAAAAATCCGAAATTTAAGACTATAGTTTTATACACATACAAGAGTATCTACAAAAATTTCCAACTCAAAATACCCAGTCTGTATTGAGTTACAAAATCGAAAAGACACATCAAATTTTTCACAGCCAGCAGCATTTTCAGCTGCTCATTGTCCTGAGTTGGACTCAGTGTTTGGGCCACTAAATTTCTTCCAAATATTATGGAAAAGTTCATGGATTCTCTAGTTACATAGAAGAATAAGTTCCCAAAATTTGAGCCCAAAATTAAGAACCGTTTGAGAGCAAGAAATTCCCAAACTCATACCTCACAAGCATGCTTTTTAACAAAAGCTCATGAAAAAAGTTGCTCCTACCATACAGCTATCTTTTCTTAGCATGTTAACATCATACATGAAAACCAATTTCTCTAAATTACTACCACATGCTAGACAAAATCATATACACATAACCAAAAAACTAATTTTAGAGTTAAGAGTATCACCCACTTTTTTGCAAGAAGACTCCTCCTTGTAACTTGCTTGCTTGCTTCCCTTTGCTCACTTTGATCTTCTATAACCCAAGGTGTAGTTGTTGCTAGCTTTCTCTTCTCCTTCTCTACTTCAAAGACTCCACCTTTCCTTCTTCTCCTTCTCTACCCCCTTTTTTTTAGCCAAAACAAAACAAGAATATGAGAGATGATATAATGAGTGGAGTGGGGAATTTATAGGATGGAGTGCTAGGGTTTGGGTGGTAGAAATGGGCCGACCAACTTGATGGAGGATGGAGGTGGGGATGGAGGAGCTAGGGTTGTGGGGGAATGGATGGATGAGATGAAGACAACACACAAAGAGCTACAAGGTTCTTGGAGCTTCTCATTCTCAAAGTCAATACACACATGGTGAATTATTTTCACCATTGGATCTTCATCAAGATCCAAGCCATGATCACATGATGTTAGGGTTCCTAACAGTAACGCCCCGGATCTCCCAATACCGGACATCCGTGACACAATCAGAATCTTTGCCTTCAAATGCATCTCAACACAGTAAATAACACGGAATTTTAAACACTTTTTATTGCCATTAGAGTTATTACATCAATAATTACAATATCAAATGTCCTTGAACAAGGAGTACAAATTACGTAACTTATTACAACTGATCGCAAAGAATATTCAGGCTCTTCTGGCAACGCTGTCAGTTGTCTTCCGGATCGGCAATCGATTGGTCATTGCTGAGAACTCCGCTGAGTGGTCTATCTGCTTTCCTAGAACTTTTCCTTCGGCTTGAGCCTTCTGTTGCGCGACTCTGATATTTCTGCACCCACTTGAATGGTAGGCACGTATACTGTCATCCCCCCTTGGATGCCCTGCTGATCTTGGGCTCTCCTGCACTTGTGACCTGATATTCATGTACCTAAAATGTGGGGTATGTCAGTAATTCTACTGACACAATGTTGATAAGAAAACAGCGATCTCCAAACTGGCAACCACAAACCATCTTGAATGAAAAGGAAAACGTGTATCCTAATTCCCTGGTGTTCGTGTATGCCATGGTCTAACAACTAATGCACTGATCACCTGCCTTATTGTAATACAGGCAACCTTGAGACTCTGCATACGCGTGCATCCCATACTACATACGTTCCAGGCCAAACATGACATGGTCTAATCTAATGCATGAAACAAGAATGCACACGATGCCCTTACTCTAATGCAATTCGTTGAGAACGCATGCATCCCATACTGCATACTTTCCCAAAATCAACTTCGATGGAAATGTATGCATCCCATACTACATACTTTTCAAAGAGTTCGTTTTTCTGAATATAAGGTTCAATCCCTCGTCATGCAATGTATTCTAATTTGGTCTACTTCCTGTTCCTGATAGTATGACATGGTTGGGGAGATAAATAACATAAATACTTCGGGACGCTGCCCCGTTGTCACCAATAATCATTGCATCAGACCCTCCTCGAAAGCCGTGACGAACTTAAAGATATACCGTAGCATACCTATAGCGCCGTATTACACAGGACTGCAGCCCATACGACCCGTTCGTGTCCACCAGCATGTACCAGGATCCCATCCCGTCCTTACCACGGTACCTCAGGAATCAATAATGCAAGATACGCGCCGCAGCACGTATCCCTAATGACAGGAAGAAACAACCCCATAGTATCACCACCTACCGCTAACTCTCAGAACGAGTTGGATTATAGAAAATTACTCCTAACACCAATTCGGTCATCGAGCGAAAACAATAAAGAAAAACCTAATCAATGCAGTTACTGAAAACAAGTTGTTACCCAGATCACACTCGGTATTGATCAATAATGTCGAACCTGTCCGGTCTGTCAAACAATAATCATCACGGGAATCACCTCCACTGATTCCCAATACCTTCACTGGTCAGCGACCAAATAATCCCGGCCCGTGACCCTCAGCGGTAGTCCAACGGTGCCCCAAGGATGTAATACAATTTAAATGAAGGTAAGCACACATATAATCATCAATTCCTGACCATTGACAGACTCAGGCATCGAGACACCAAACGCAATCGACCAGAGCTATATCCCAACTCACTCATGTCCACCATGAGTATTAAGCACAGGAACTTATCCAAGTTCCAATGAATTTTTAAAACATCATTAAAACCTGATAGCTCATGATCACCACACTGCGGTATGCAGAGGGTTCCTCATCAAATGTCCGATGAAACAGTTCAAGAAATAGCAGTAGCTATAACCCCAGCTACGCTCATCGGAACCCAACACACTCAGAAATTCTAGAAGGGTAGGGAGATCCACTGCAATTCCCCAGTGGGCGACTCTCTCAAATATTTAAGAGCTCAAGTCCCCAAGCTAACTTAATCTTGAAGTAAATCTCAACAACAGGGTGCCAAACTTACAACAACCACTACTTCCAACACACAGCTCGGATTTGCTTGACACCACCCATTCTGAATCTCTAAGACTCTGTTCTACAACTCTCTAGCTAACTATTTCCTCGAATTCAATCATCTTGGCACCCAAATAACCCATATAGATTCTCAGCAGTATATTCCTTCTTGCACTTGCTGCACCTTCCCAATATCATAGAAGTTGCTCACTCATCGGAATTGCTCGACCCCGGGTCCTATAGAAATCTGGGAGTGTCTACTTTAACTTCCTAGCTGGACACGTCCTCAGATTCAATCCTTAGGGTCCTCAAAGATACCCATTTCCATTGGGGGCATAACATGGAAAAAGTTGATTTCTCTAGCAACCATTTCCTTAACAAGGCCGAATCTATCCCAACTTCCGAAAATCATAACTTCCAACCCTTAACCAAGAATTACAAAATTCCAATTGGGTTAGGAAGCTATGATCCCCTGTTGCAAATCTCTAGTTGGCTAGTCGCCCAAATTCTTAACAGATGATTCTAGAATTATCCATCTCTACGGACTAGACAACTTGCACTAGGCTGAACATAGCCTACTTCGAAATTCGATAATAAATCAACCTTGAGTCCAATGCTCATGAAATTTGAGATTCTCTATCTCCACATATACCATTTTATTGTGTCCAAAATTCGCATTCAAATTCATTTCACACAATGATCTATGACTCCTCAAACATAGCAATATTTTCAGCTATTCTTTTTCAGCAGGGTATTTACTGCCTCTCACTAATCACTTTTGAAACCTCGTCAAATGATCTCCAAAAATTCTAAAATTTGAGATTCATCAAATAGACTCATACCCCAAGCTACTCTCAAAATTTCGTAGTAAAATAATAACGTACACGAAGTTATGGCTTTTTGAACTTCAGCCCAAAGCACAGTCAGCTTCAGCCGACACCTACAGACCAGTCGCATTCTACAATTTTTTCGGAGCATCAAACGACCTCGGAAAATTACAAAATTTAAGAATAAGGTTGTAGACACATACAAGAGCATCAAAAAAAACTTCCAGCTCAAAATGCCCTGTAATTTCCAAGATACAGAATCGGAAAGACACACAAAAATCCTCACAGCCAGCAGCTATTCTGGCTGCTTACTGTCCGGACTTGGACCCGCTGTTTGGGCTACTAAAATGCATCCAAATATTATGAAAAAAATCATGGATACTCTACATAAATACAAGAACAATACCCCAAAGTTTGAGCCCAAGATTCCAAACCGTTTGAGCGTAAGAAATTTCCCAACATACCCTCACAATCATGCTACTTAACAAAACTCAAAAAGAGTTATTCTTTACCATACAATTTTTCTTTTCCTAGCACTTCTCATACTCAAACATGGTACTACACATCCATTCATACCAAAACAAAATAATACGAAAGAGTTTCAGAGATCACCCACTTGAAGTTTGCAAAATCTCCTTGTAGCTTGGCTCCTAGCTTTGTTTGCTTGCTTGTCTTTGCTCCTTGTGCTTGTGTATCTTGGCCTACACCCTCTCCTACACTTCTTCTTCTCCTTCTCTACTACTCCTTCTTTTCTAATAGACTTCTTCCTTTTCCTATATATACATATATATTTTTTTGAATAAGGAGGAATGGAGAAGGCTTAGGAGGAGAATGAATGGAGTTTGGAAAAATGGAGTGAGGTGAGATGGGAGGTGGGGGTTATATGGACCGGATGATGAAGGGTGGGTGTGGGATGGAGTGTGGTGAGGTGTAGGGTTGAGATGGAGGGTGGGATGGGTGAAGGGATGAAGGGTGGATTTAGTGCCAACACATCCAAGCTAGGAGCTTCTTGGAAACTTCCTTGAAGCTCCTAGGAAATTTCCTATCTTCATGAGTCAACCTTCACATGGTGAATTAATCCCACCATTGCATCTTATCAAGATCTAAGCCATGATGTGATGCTACGGTTCCTAACCCTAGGTTAGGTCAAGGAGCCCTAGGTCACCATACCCCGATTCTAACCTTAGTGCACAAATACAATTCACATTCAATCCAAGTACTAGCTTTAATTGAAAGTAACCAATATATATAAATTAAAATACTATAAAATACATGCTTTATAGAAATTATAATTTTCTCCCAAAAATTATATGGTCAAAGCAATCGGGACAAAACCATAGTTTAATCGAGAAAATATTTCGGGTTTACCTTTTCGGGTTCAGAACAACTCGTATGTCTGAAATATCTCAATTTAACTGATAATTTTCTCGGGAAACATGTAATCGTGTGCAATACTCATACGTGCACGGATTACAGTGCAAAAATAGCCATATGCTATTCTGTGGGGTATTACATTAACCCTAGGTTAGGTCTAGGAACCCTAGGTCACCATACCCTAACCTAACCCTAGTGCATAAATAGGCATGGTTATTCGATCCAATAATCATGCACCAAAACAATTCGAGCACTAACTTGGTTTAAAAATAACCAATATAGTAAAAATAGAAAAAAAATATAGAAATTATTATTTTCTCCCGAAAATTGTCTTGTTAAAACAATTGGGATAAATCCATAGTTTAATCGAGAAGATATCCCGAGTCTGTCTTATCCGGGTTCAGAACAGCTCATATATCCGAAATCTCTTAATTGAAATTGATGATTATTAGGAAAACATGTAATTGTGTGCAAATTTTGACTATGCACGGATTACTATGCAAAAATAGGTATATGCTATTTTGTGGGGTATTACACATTGAGCACAGGGATGTATAACCAAACTATATATGGTTGCTTTCTATGTAGTAGAATTGTAAAAAATGGGGAACAAACCAAGGAAATTCGCTTTCTCAACATCAGGAATACAAAAAAAGTAAATTCTCTAAGGAAGAAAAGTAATATCACAAACGAAGCTTTGTAACTATAGTGTCTCATTAATAAGATTTTCAAGAATCATATGAGCACAAACATACTTCATTACTTCATTGAGGGTTTTGGCGTCTAACTTGTGTCTCAGGGGATGAGGGGTCATCCGACCCTTGCTCCTCTTCATTAACATCCACTAGTTCTTATTGTTGCGGTTGTTGTGGCTCGGCAATGTGAATTCCTCCCTTTGACATGCTCTTTTGCCGAGAACTACTCATATTAGCTTTTAAATATGAATCAAGTTTGTCCCCTTCACCTACATCTTAAGAGTTCGGTAGCATGGTTTAAGGATCTCCTGCATTATCTCATTCATGCTCTCGGGTACCTTACTTTTCAAAGTACGAGCAGCTATCAGGACTGTGTCCTATGTGTTTTCAATCTACATTAGGTTAAAATATATAAATTAAATAACTATATCTATATAAATATCAACTGTTCACATAACAATACATGCATACGAAATATATGAAAATATGTAAAGTTAGACTGACCATATTTCGATACGTCGACGCCTTTGGTTGATAAATTGGTTGCGAAGAGGAATATGCTGGTAGTGGTTCCTCCTCGGTTGGGGGAATCGGTAACTGGACTCCGACTGGTACAACAATATGTGGTGATATATACAATCTGGTAATGCGCTTGTACCACGTCATATACACTTCTTGAAACAAGCCATCATAAGATATAGCGACATAAATCATATTGGGTCTCATCTAAAATCGCAAGGTATGCAATTTTCCACATGTACCCGATGGAAATCAGCCTAGTCGAAATTAGGTACGTGACCCGTTCCTTTCACCTCATGCAATATTTGGTCAGAAGAGTGGGCTTCAGGAATCTTCTGCCGATATCCGAATTGCCGCATTACTCTATCCGGATATTAGAACTCCACAACAGAGAAGTTGACGAATGGGGAAGTCATCAACCAAAGCTCTCTAGCCAAACACACCGATGTAACTCATTGCAATCTATCGGGGGTGTACGGAACCCAATTGACGAACTCGTCGTGCAAAGCATCCAAATCATTTATATAGTACACGAGAGATGTGTGTGGGTTATCGACTCACGTGTGTCGCCCTGCCCAGTACACTCTTGAAGGATGCAACATATCTGCATTCGGTGCTTCGACCAACTAATCCGGTGTTGCCTCAATAATACGGGGACAACTGATGTGGATGCGCTCCAAACTCCAAATTTGCAACAAAACTATCGGCCCACTCATCTGCACGGAACCCAATGTACAAGCACACAAGTTTCTATACAATGACGCTAAGGCCGCACTCGCCCAACTGTAACTGTCGGCCCTACTGCAGTTTTTTAACAACCGTAAATACATGAGTGACACGCTTGCATCGGAAGAGTTTGGAAAAAGCACACCTCCTATCAAACAAAATATATACGCACTTGCATAGTACTGGACGACTTCTTCATTATAATCATCCTTCAAACAATTGTCGAAGTTTTATTTCAACCATGAAAGTCGGAGTGATTTATCCTCGAATACTTCATTCCACTAAACTTCTTTGGCTTCGCTTTTAGCTTGCTCTATGACTTCCATTATGACATCTTTATCATGATCTGATGAAATATCTTTTAATATTTTAGCTACAGCTTCCTCTCTCTTTTCACCCAATGTCTCTTCAAAATTGATACCGAGAAAATCACGAACAACTTCCACTCGGTCAAAGTCCATGTTCCCCTTCATGGCCACTCTATCTATAGGAAGACCGGTAATCATTGCTATATCTTGGAGAGTGACAGCCATCTCTCCTACCTGCAAGTGGAATGTGTGGGTCTCTGGCCTCCATCGCTCTACACGAACTGTAAGTAAAGGGCGATTAAGCTTCACACCCCCCATAATTGAGCTTCGTAAAAACTGGCTGGGACCAAGTACGAATCAAAATAGGGTCGATGGAAAGTATCGCGTGCTTCAGGATGTTACACTTCTTTGCGGACCCATCCCACACGGCTTGAGATCTATGTATGGGTTAAAATGCAAGTAGGCTTGAGTCCACCGGTTCTGGAGGTGTAAGTCCAACTGAAGACGATGGACCGGTCTCGGTGGATGAAAAATGACAGCCACCAACCTACACAAATGAATACAAATCTTGTTATTATTGCTACAATATTACATATTCGTATTTAAAACTAATAATAATAATCAATCTTACCTCTGTAAATGGTTTACTATTAGTGCTACCAGAAAGGCTTCTCGGTCGCCTCGTTCTAGCCATATATCTATCAACAAAAAATATAAGGTTAATTGATAAGTGTTTTCACAATTTCTCTATCATCAATAAACAAAGCGAAAATATGGAAAAAATGCACAAATGACAATGAAAAATTTCAAAACATTGCAAGTGGGTCGAGCTCACCCAACAAAAGCCAACGAAACTTGTAGAAGTGAGTTTCGACTCACGGTTTGCGAGATTAAGCCGTGTATCACTTTATTTTGGTTTTTATTGACCAAAAGTAATACATGGCCGTATCTCGCAAACTGGAAATCAAAATTCACTTCTATAAGTTGTGTTGGCTTATATTAGATGAGCTTGACCCACTCGCAAAGTTTTTTAATTTTTGGATGCCGTTTGTGCGGTTTTCTAATGTAACCGTACTCAAATTTTTTGAAGTGATAATTGTTGTTGTTCGAGATACGTGAGAAAACTGCACAAACGATATCAAAAAATTTCGAAACTTTGCGAGTTGGTATTACTCACATAACACAACCCTATACAACTTCTAGAGTTGAGTTTTACCTCACAGTTTGCGAGATATGACTGTGTATCTCTTTATTTTGGTTTATCTTAACCAAAAGCGATACTCGGCTGTATTTCGCAAACCGTGAGTCGAAACTCATCTCTACAAGTTATGTTCGCTTTTCTGGGAGTGATTCCATAGTACCAACAAATTTTCAGAATTTTTTGATGTTGTTTGTGCGGTTTTATATGATTTCCTACTCAAAATATCTAAAATTAGTTGTTTAGGTCGTAAAAGTGAGCAAAAACGTGAGAAAACCACACAAACGACATTCAAAAAATTACAAAACTTTGCGAGTAGGTCGAAATCACTCCACACAAGCAAACACAACTTGTAGAAGTGATTTTCGACTCACGGTTTGCGAGATATGGTCGAGTATAGCTTTATTTCAAGAATATCCAAATAAAGCGATACACGGCCGTTTCTCGCAAACTGTGAGTCGAAAATAACTTCTACAAGTTGTGGTTGCTTATGTGGGGTGAGTCATCGTAAAATTTTGTAATTTTTGGATATCGTTTGTAGGGGTTTCTAGTGTAGCTGTAGTAACAAATTTCAGAGTTTAGCTGTTCTTATTTGAGATACGTGAGAAAACCACACAAACGACATCAAAAAGTTTCGAAACTTTTCGAGTTGTTCGGACTCACGTAACACAAGCCAACTCAACATGTAGAGTTGAGTTTCGACTTATGATTTGCGAGATACGACCGTGTATTGCTTTATTTTGGTTTTTCTTGACCACAAGTGATACACGGCCGTATTTTGCAAACTGTGAGTCGAAACTCACTCCTACAAGTTCCATTAGCTTGTGTGTCGTGATTCCGAACCAATCGCCAAGTTTCATATTTTTTTTATACCATTTACGCGATTTTACTAATATCGAACAATTATAAATACGACTCAATCTACAATTTGGACAGACAACAACAACAACAACAACAACGACTAAAATTTTACCGTCTAAAATCATCAAAATACTACATACAAACTACTACATCTACAAACTTACACATCACAATAGTCAATTCAAGTATTTAGAAAGAGACATAAAAAACATAAAAAAATAAAAATATACAACTACGATGCCAAGGATTAAGTCATTACCTTGTACAATTGCAAATTTTTCCAATGTAGGTGTTGTCACCGAACTAGGATTTTGACTTCCCGATTTGTGTTCGAAGATTGGAGGGGGAGGGGTTACGATTGTAGGAGAGATTAAGAGTGAGAGAGAGAGAGAGAGTGTGTGAGAATGGAGGAGGAGCAACAACAGTGGATGGAGGAGGATGAGGAGTTTGGGAGATGGTTAAGGTTAGGATTTTTAGGGTTTCGGGATGTGTTTCGAAAGATGGAGAGAACGAGAAGAGGGAGAGAGTGAATGAGAGAGTGAAGTGAGAGAGGAAGAGTTGTCGAAGTGAGAGGGGATCTGGTTTCGGTTAGGATTAGGTTTGGGTTCAGGGAAGAAGAGAGATAAAGTATGGTGAGAGTAAGAGAAAGAAGAATGAGTATGTCTGAGTTAAAAATAATAATAAATTCGCAGTTAACCTTAGCCCGTCGTTGCCAACGATGAGATAAGTTATATTTTTTGTTAAAAAAAACGAGCGGGGTCGATCTGAGCCATTGGGTCATGATCAACTCGATCAAACGGCTTAGATCGCTGTTTGCAATGAGTCTGTGCAAACATACCCGTTTGCAATGAAAGAAACCTTATATATAGGGCAATGTTCAATTGAAAACGGGTATGCAAACCACTGAAGCCGTTGTTCCCAACAACGGCTCAACTCGATCAAACGGCTCAGATCGCCGTTTGCAATGAGTCTGTGCAAACATACTCGTTTGCAATGAAAGAAACCTTATATATAGGGCAATGCTCAATTGAAAACGGGTATGCAAACCACTGAAGCCGTTGTTCCCAACAATGGCTTAGGTTATAAACCTAAACCGTTATTGGAGTCCAACAACAACTTAGATTATAACCTAGGCCGTTCTTGGAAACAACGACTTAGGTTATATTAAGTTTGAAGTCGTTGTTCCCAACAACGGCTTCAGTGGTTTGCAACGGAGCATTGCTTATATGTGTGTGTGTGTGTGTGTGCGCGCGCGCGCTACTACTGAATGGAAGACCAGGTTCAAAATCGACATAGTACTTTAAGAGCAAAGATGACACCGATTCCACCAAATAGAATCATTCTAGACATTGAGTGAATTACACGGTAACGACATTTGAACAAAGAACGAATAACTGCCAATCCAAGTATGAATTTTCTAATTATCACCTAATAGATATAGATCGTCCTCTAAAAGCTATCAGAATATCAGATTATAATTTAGTAACAGCATAGGAAGATCGATCTCTTACTGAAAACGAAGGAATTTTAACTCAGTGCTCTAAATTTAAAGAAATTTGTTCAGCCATATGTTAGAGATTTCTACCGAAAACTCCTCTTAGGATCTTGTTGAGTTATTCGATGCAATCAACACAAACCACCAAGCACATATGAGATCATACCAAACACACCAAAGAACACACAAATTCTTCCCGGTTTGGGCTTTCGCCGTAATAAGTGGAATTTTTTAGAACGTATCAATAAGCTAGACCCACGAGACCAGGACGCTTTATCATAACTTTTGCCCATTGCATACCTTGATCCACTACTGTACGAATAACATTTAAAGCAGCTGCCTTTGAATCCAGAGGTACCGGCTCCGGGGGAGAAGAAAACCAAGATATTATTCAACTAGAGAAGATACAAAAATATTACAATTTTCACCACGACCCTCTCTCAAACCTCACCAACAAGTACTAGTTATTTACAATTAAAGAATCACTCAATCTCTCCTTCAATGAAGTACTCTCTCTTGGCCCTCAATAGAGGCCAATAACAACAATATACAGAGATCTAGAGAAAACCTAGTTTGATATCTTGATACAATAACCATAGGATATTCCTGAAGAGATAACCCTACGATAAGAGCCGTCAGATCTGACTTGAAGAGCAAGTTGGGCTTCTCACGAATCACCAAGATCCGACCCAAATTATCCATCAGCGCCGTATTCGGTCGATCGCACCACAAGATCGGTCGACCGTCCCCCTCTCAAGAAATTCTGCAGAGTTGGGCGGTCGACCGCACCCCATGTACGGTCGACCCCGCGGTCGACCGCGCAGTCGACCGCAACTCCACCTGCTGCTACTGCTAACTGTTTTCCTTGCTTCCACTCCGTCTCCGATCATCTCGATTCCTCCATCGTCTCATCGTCTTCTTATCCAACATAGTATGCAAGACATAAACCCAACAATATCCACCTTGGATTGCATACTCATGAATCCACACCTGTGTGATTTAAAATCTTCTAGACTCTTTTCCTTCTCTTCTTGCAAACGGCTCGTTTCAATGGCTTCCTCAACCATTTGAATCTATCTCCACCTGTTTTTCTCCCGCTGTATGCCCCCCTCAAGGGCACACCCCAGTAGATGTAATCGTGGAGGTGCCACCCTCCATACGAACTCCACCTACCTCAAAGCTCTCTCCACCTTCCGACGATATTCGAACGTCGCAGTCTCGCTCGGATGATTCTAGTGACGGCATACTAGATGGTTCTTTAAGAACAATGGGTTTCGAAACACTTGCGCAAGTTTTTCTGTTCCTCCAAAGCTGGTAGAGGTTGTGCTGACTCTGCTCAATCCCCCTCTCACCCTTCATCACCTCACAATAACTTTCCTAAATTGAACGAATTCCACCTGGATCTGTGTATCTGCAGTCCCGAGCTTCTAGAGTTCTCATAGAAATAAGCCTCTGCTTCATCAAAGGAATATATATGCCCTCCTCTAGTGTGTATCCCCTTCCGTTTGTCATCTTCGACTCATTTGTTTTCTCACCCTTTACTTCACAAATCTTGTCAATCTTTGTTCCCACACAACGACATGAGGAAAAATTGTAAGTAGAAACCATTACTTCACAAATCTTATCAACCTTCATTCCCACACAACGGTATGATGCAAATTTGCAAGTAGAAACCATCTCCCTCTCGGAGAAAACTTGAGAAGATCTAACCGAATCAAAAGAACAACCAGAATTCACATTTAAAGAACTTGAAATAAAAGTACTATTTAAGACATCACCTGATTCAGCGGCACTGAATTTGGCACCCCTCTGACTCAACCGCTTGCAACAGTCTCTCATGTAATGTTCAATCTCTTTGCACTGGTGGCCATAGACCTTATCCCTACATACACTTTTCCTTCCAATCAAAGTACAATCCACCTCCAAGCTACTCCCAGAAGTTGATGCCGATTTCTCACTCTCCTTCCTAAGTGCATCCTCCTCAAACCCCTTGATCATACCTGCTATAAAAAACTTCTTCTTGGTAGATTTCTCATCTAGCACGGTTATCATGTTGGATGGATTTGGTGATGAATATATCGAGTTGAAAACTCTTAGATCATCTGCGTTGAACGCCCACAGTTCAGATAACTCCATATTGAACTCCACTTCATGATCTAGAAGAGCGGTACTTTCCTTCATTGAGAAATCTCACAACTTTCTTCGCTGGCACATCTGACCCTGTGATGACGAACCCGAGTAGTCAGTTCTGAATCTTGCCCAAAGACTCGCTGTGCTTCTCCTATACCTGACTTTGCTCGTTGATGACAGCTGGATTAAACCCAAGGCTTCTGAACATATCTTCTTCCACTTCTCCTGCTTTGTACCGATTGGTCTCCCTTTATCTCCTTCTAGGACTAGATCCAAGTCCTGTTGAACCGATGCTTCATGCATGTCCACCTTCAAGAGATCAAAGTTGATCTTGCCTTTGAACCACTTGATCTTCGTGATCTGATCTGCCATCTTCTCCAAGGAACTCGAACAAACCCTTGAAACCGATGATCTGATACCAATTGTTAGGGATTTCTACCGAAAATCCCTCTTAGGATCGTGTTAAGTTATTCAATGCAATTAACACAAACCACTAAGCACATATGAGATCATACCAAACACACCAAAGCACACACAAATTTTTTCCGGTTGGGGCTTTCTCCTTAATCCGGGGGAGAAAAAACCCAAGATGTTATCCAACTAGAGAAGATACAAGAATATTACAATTCTCACCACGACCCTCTCTCAAACCTCACTAGTAAGTACTAGTTATTTACAATTAGAGAATTACTCAATCTCTTCTTCAATGAAGTACTATCTCTCCTGGCTCTCAATGGAGGCCAATAACAATATATAGAGATCTAGAGAAAACTTAGTTTGATATCTTGATACAATAATCATTGGATATTCCAGAAGAGATAACCCTACGATAAGAGCTGTCAGATCTGACTTGAAGAGCAAGTTGGGTTTCTCACGAATCACCAAGATCCGACCCAAATTATCCATCAGCGCCACATTCGGTCGACCGCACCACAAGGTCGGTCGATCGTCCCTCTCTCGGAAACTTCTGCAGAGTTGGGCGGTCGACCGCACCCCATGTACGGTTGACCGCGCGGTCGACCACGCAGTCGACCGTAACTCCACCTGCTGCTGCTGCTAACTGTTTTCCTTGCTTCCACTCCGTCTCTGATCGTCTCGATTCCTCCATCGTCTCATCGTCTTCTTATCCAACATAGTATGCAAGATATAAACCCAACACCCAACACCATATATATAGAACTATGTACAAATGTCGTATTAAACAAAAAAATATACCATGCTCAGTTATCTATATAATAAAATACAAAGAAAGCTATCAAGTGGCTCTCCTTCTATCCCCCTAAAATTAATGGTCCAGATCTAACCTCACAAAACACATTTTTCCCCCAAAACTCAAATTCAAATCCCCCACCCAAAACAACTCCTTTATTTATTTAATTATTTCTCTCTCTCTCTCTCTTCTATTCAAAAAATTAAGAAAATAAAAATTTTAAAAATTAAAAATTAAAAAAACAAAAAAAATTTAAAACTTTTAAACTTTAAAAATAATTCAAAAAAATCAAAAAAATCAAAAACTTTTGATAATTATAATAAAATTTTTAAAAAATTTTAAAAAACATTATTTTTAAATATTTAAAATTTTTAAAATTTTTGAAAAATTTGAAATTATAGAAAATTTAAAATTTTGAAAATTTTTGAAAAAATTTAAAAAAATAAAAAAAATAAAAATTTAAAAAATGTAAAAATGTAAAAATTTTAAAAAAATTTTAAATTTAAAATTAAAAATTTTGAAAATTTGGAAAATTTTGAAATTTTGAAAATTTGAAAATTTGAAAATCTCAAAGCAAATCCAATGTTGAACCCTAATCAAGAGGTTGTCGCCGATATCTGATCCGCTGCTAATTCCGTATCGGTGACTCCCCTCCACCAAATCAAGCGCAAATATCAAGCGACTCTCTTCCACCGAATCGAGAGCCTCTATATGCAATGCGACGACTCTAATTTCATCTCATTAACCGAATTCTCATTCTACTTTTTAATTTTTGTGTGCAGGGGATTACTCAGTTTTTTGCTGACTCGAATTTTGTGTGTGCATGGGATTTAAGTTCAGAGAGGTATGATTGTTTTATTTTTTGGTTAATTTTTTTTAATTTGGTGATTCATTTGATGAGTTTTTTTTATAGGTTTTGATTTAAGGTGTACGCAAGTGAAAGATGGATTATTTGGTGGCCTCAATTTGAGCTTCCAAACAATATCAGGACAGGTAAGCTGATTAGCAATCTAAAATAACTTGGCAAATATGCAACACTAATTTCTTTACTATAAGAGAAAATACTTTCGTGAAGTGTTCCCTTCACTGGTTATTAGAAACCATGGATAACATAACATATAAGAATTTTTAGTGTATATTTGGATATATAGGATTGGGATGATTGGAGTTTACCAGTGAAGGGTGCAAACTCTCTACTCAAGAAAGTCAGCTAAAGTAAATTTGTTATTTATCCATTTTGATTTTTTTTATGAAGGTGCAATGGGGAGACAAAGTGGAGATAAAAGAAATGATTAGTTTGGATTAAAGTTTTGAGAAGTTCATGTATTTTATTTTGGTTGAAATAATAATAAGAGGTATTTCAATTGCAAACTGAGTCTTAGACAAACAAATATTTAGATTATTGGTATTGTAGATGCCTTCACACATGCACTTGCGTTACCATTGTATTTAGACATACTCATAGTGGTTATGAGATTAGAGTAAGCTCTATAAAACCTATAAGATAATGTCCTTGCATAACTATTACAAGCATCTAAAAGTGATGTCGAAGTAAAAAAAAACATTATGCAGTGTTTCTAATAAACTATATGCATTCCAGGTAAGTTCAAGGTAATGATCAAGAAGGCGATGATTGAGCTTAAAGATAGATATACTGCTTTCTCATATAATATGTTTGCTATTTCAATTAATTTGCTGGACCTCCAAAACTATTTTATATAATCAAACTATGTGCATCGTTTCGAAGATGTGCCGTAGGCACGTGTAAACGGGCAAACCTAGTTATATATACATCATTGCTAAGACAAATTTAGCCAAAGAAGAGTACTCTTGAGTAAATCCTAAACATCATTCCTGATCTTCTTCCACATTATCAATATATAAGATATTAGCTTACAGAATCAATACGATATTGAGAAGTTTAAGCTTAATATCCTTAACTCGAGTAAGTTGAACAGTTCGTAGTACTCACTATCGCACATAAAGGTAGAAAAATTAAGAGGAATGAATGTTAAGAAATTGATCAATTTATTATTATCAACAAATTATTCTCTGTAATATGTACTTATTTTGTACATGAAAGTTGAGGTTGAATAGTACTGTAGTGTACTTAGAAAGGTTATCCGAATTTACTAAAGGATCGACACTTTCTAGTAATTAATAACCAATATATGTGAACTTAATTAAAAGGCAGAGTAATTGATCTGCATCTGGTTCAAAATATGTTCAAAGTTATCATTGGACTTGTTGATGGGATGAGTGTGCATTCCCTCATAAGTGGTGACTACAATCCCCTCATCTTTTGATAGCCGCTGAACTTGCTTCTTTACATTGCAACCCTCGTAGGTGCACCGGTAGTAACTCCTGCAACACGAAAACAAATATGGATTGATAAGCACGTTCGACATGGAATTTTAAGTCCTTAATTAATAGGTTATTTTTAGGTCATGTCTCAAAGTTTTTAAACTCTTATTCCTACGAATTTTCGCTCTTTATTTTTATTTCCCTCATTTTTTTTTCTTCATTTCCGTCATTCACCTCTTTGCACCACCGTTCCAACTTCTAGGTCATGACCCAACACATTTAAAACCCTTCTAAGAGCATCCACAGTCGTGATTATTTAGAAAATGCTTGCTATACTCATCGAATGATATTTTGTACCAATTTAATATTAAAAAAATTCAGACGGAACTTCACTTTGCATCCCACGGTTTTAAAGAATTTTTTATGATTTTTTTATTTTTTTATTTTTCTTTTTCGTGGGATGCACAGTGAAGTTACGTCCTATATAATATGCATTTCTCTCAAATTTCCTCTTATATATAAAAATCTACCGTCGCTATTTATGCATTATGTAAAATACATAAATAGCACACGACTGAGCGGATGCTCTAATCTCTACTTTTTTTTTTCCAATCATTTCTTTCTTCATTCCTGCCCATTTAACTCATTGCATCACCATCCCAAAACCTAGAAAAATGTACGTACGAACTCTCTTCTTTTTAATCTTTCATGATAATTATCTATTTCTCTATCTCCCCATTAATATTTACCATGAATTTTCTTGAAGTTCTTTCTCTCTTTTTAATCTGACAGGTTCCATTTGTATTTGTATGTTCTTATGTTTTTGTTTTATTTTTTATTATTGTTATTTGATTTATTAGTTAACGGATTTTTTTTAATGTTCATATTCTGAGTTCCATATTTGTTTTGGTATTCTGAGTTCCATATTCTGAATTGAGAATTCAGAATACCCGTTTGTTTTGGGCGTATTCTGAGTTCCATATTCTAAATATTGACATCCCTTCAATTCGATATTCCCAACCATACTCACGGGCTCTCTCTCTCACGACCTCTCTCTCTCTCCTCACTCCCCAGATCTGGTTCCCCATTCGGTCGTCTCCTACCTTCCCCTCTCTTCCAAACAGTGTCTCCCCAACCCATCTCTCCTCTCTTCTCACTCAGATGCTCTCTCTCTCTTCTCACCCACGAGAGCTCGTCGACTCCGTTGTCTCCCCCCTCCTTTGAAGATCCCAGATCTGATCTCTTTTCCCCCCGGGCCCCCCCACCCCAAATCCACGATTTCCCGAACGATTCCACTGTGAAATCGAACGGAAACGTGCGAGACCGCCGCTGGCGACTTCGCTACCTGACTGTTTGTTGCTGTCGACTTGGTGAGGGGTTGAGGGGTTTTGATAGGGGGTTAATGGTTTGCACTACCCGTGCTGCCTATCGGAGAAGAGCTAGGGATCGAAGGGCAAAGAGAATCAAAGCACTACGCAAGGTTGAATCCTGTGCTGACAATTTCTTCCTTCTTCAAATCCAATCAAAGGTATGAAGACAGCGATTGTACTATTTATTTGGGTGGTTTTTTTTACCAATTTACTGTGCTTTTTAATTGCATTTGGTACCGGAAATTATTTGGGATCAAGGTGCACACTGCACACAAACTAGCCGAATTCACTGTTGAGATTTTTTAGGGTGTAATCGGTTGCTACTTGCAAACTAGGGTTACCCGATCAGCTATTAAACTAATTGAAGGAATTTGGCATTTTTTTTTTTTTTTGATGTTTGTTCATACTAGATGAGTAATGCGGGTAGGGGAAAGGGGAAGGCAGTGGAGGAGGATTATGGGCTGTGGACTTCCGGTATTACAGAATATTTTATCAACCTTATGGAGGGGGCAGTTGACAGTGGTTTGTTAAAAAGCACCACATTCGATGGTAAAACCTGGAGTAATTTTGAGCAAACAATGAATTTTGCGACTGGGCGTTCATTCTCGGTGAAACAACTGAAGTCGAAATATGGACGACTTAAATCAGAATGGAGGGTGTTTGACAATATGAGGAAACAAAGCGGTTTCGGTTGGGATGAAGCCAACCAAACCGTTACTTGTGAGGCTCCGGTTTGGGAACAATATGTTAAGGCTAATATATATAATCTCAAACTTTGATTTTTGGTTGTGAATCCTTTTTATTATACTAAATCATTTATCTAATACTTGCATAGTAACAACATATTCTGTGAATAGATGCATCCTGCTGCAGAAAAATACCAAAATAAGGGGTTGCCACATTATGATGCATTGACCAAAATATTCGAGGAATCTGTAGCCCAGGGCAATGTGGCAAGGGCCTCCACACAAGGGGGGTTCGAGGATGTGGAGGCGCGGCGGATGAACTATCAGTTTGGCCACCCCCATCAATCACACGTAAATGTGATTGATGAGTCTGATGATGTCCCAATGGGTACGGGGTCCGGTTCACGCAAAAGAAAATCTACTGCATCAAGTGGCCGCGAATCAATGATGTCAAAGATGTCGGATTATCTTGATGCGTGTAAGCAAACTCAAGAGGCAAAAAGAGGGAGGTACAAGAATATAAATGAAGTGGAAAGTGCTCCCTCGAATAACCCTGCTTTGGCCGACCAGGATCAATGCCAAGATATAATTAATTCGATGACAGGGCTTGATCCATTTGTAGCCTTAAAAGCTACACACTACCTGTTTCAAAATCCGAACATTGCTCATGGTTTCCTCCGTATGTCTCGAGAACGGCAGGAGTTGGCGGTGCGTTATTATGCCACCCTGTAGAAATCCCATTCAGCGTAATGGGTTGAACAAATCATGTTGTAGAACTTTTCTTATGATTATTTCCATATTTGTTTGAGGTTGATTGTAATATGACGGCTTTTACGATGAACAAATTGCTTATATAATTTAATTTTAATTTTGTAATGTTATAATTTAAATTTAATTCCTGGAATAGATTTGCTAGTAGTATACCTTGTTATCTTTATTCAATTGCACAGGTTTGTGGAATCCTACCATCTCTCAATATGTTGTTTTGTGATTCCGTAAATCTCGTTACATACAGTCGTACTATTAATAGTGTGTGCACTTGATATGGGCATCTCCCAAAATGATTTCTATCTTCTTCTTTATAGTGAGTTACTACTGCAAGTGCATCCTCTGTTATGGATACTTCTTCATCCAGTAGTGACGATGTCGAAGAGGTGATGACTGCAGTCTTGTTAGCTGACTATTTATGTGAAGAACTTGACCGTACAAGGTCCACTAATAAAAAGCAAACGGGACGTGAATATTTGGAAAATATGTTAGCGGGTTCCCAGGCCGACTTTCATGGAATATTCCGTATGAACCAAGATTATTTTATGACCTTGTGTGCTTTCCTGCGAGAAAGGAACTTCTGCGAGGAAACAGCGGAGTCTTCAAGTCATAAGCGAGTTACTTTCGAGGAAAGCGTGGCTATTTTCCTGTTCATTGTCGGTCATAGTGCAAGAATGCGAGTAGCCCGTACTACGTTTAACCACTCAACCCAAACAATCCAAAAGCACTTTAATATTGTATTGAACGGTCTGGCAAGAGCAGCACCATGCCTTATCAAACCTCCTGATTATACATATGTACATCACAGAATCAGGGGATCAGAGGACTTTTACCCGTGGTTTCAGGTAATACGTCACCCTGATTGCATCATGTATTATTAAATTTTTTTCGAAGTTTGGATTTGTGATATCTATTATTCGAATTATTAATATGCAGGGAGCTATTGGTGCTGCTGATGGGACGTTAATAAAAGCTACAGTTCCCGCTAGCCGAAGCAACGCTTGTCGCTCTCGAAAGGGTATTGTAAGTCAAAATGTATTGGCAGCATGTGATTTTAACATGATGTTCACATTTGTTTACGCGGGATGGGAAGGCAGTGCGAACGACTCCCGTGTAATGCATACTGCATTAGCACAAAAACTGTTGCCAATCCCACCGAACGAGAGATACTACTTAGTAGATTGTGGTTATACCAATATGCCCGGTTTTTTGGCACCGTACCGTGGTGAGCCATACCACTTACAGGACTTTCAAGGGGCCAACCATGTACCAACCCAACCTAGACAACTGTTTAACAAACAACATGCTAGGTTAAGGAATGTGATTGAGAGAACGTTCGGTGTATTCAAGAAGAGGTTTACCATCTTCGAGAACATGCCAAACTATTATTATACCAGACAAGTTATGATGGTCACAGCCTGTTGTGCACTTCATAATTTTATATGCCTGCACTCACGGAACGATGCATTTTTAGTGGAACTCGGTGGCGAACCAATAGTACATCACCAACACACCGAAGATGCAGCATCCACATCGCAAGATTTGGATTTGTCATCTTCCCAATTGAGACATATGAATAGCAAAAGAGATGAAATCGCCCTGGCAATATGGAATGCTATACAGTAATGTATTTTGAATGTACACATTTTTAGCATATCCATTTCTCGAATTGTTTTGTAGCTGGAATGCGAGGCATTGATGTCATTTGGATATGTTTGTATCATTGCAATATTACTATTATAAATAATCAGCATGCAGATCTTCCTTTCAGCTTTTTATTCATTTTTTTGAGATGTTGTCTTTACCAATCACTTCAATGTTGTACAGGTGTTGCACATTATTCTCCCTCGTAGGTTTTGAATTATGATGAGATGGATTTTGTTTCTGAGGTTGCACACTATGAATCATTTACTGAATGATTTGTAGGAGTGACTGGTGATGAATTAATCCTAACTGAGCTTTATTTTTTCTCGTTGGTTTTGAGTTATGATGAGATGGATTTTGTTTCTGAAGTTGCACACTATGAACCGTTTATATAATGCTTTGTAGAAGTGACTTGTGATGAATTAATCCTATCTGAGCTTTATTTTTCCTCGTTGGTTTTGAGTGATGATGAGATGGATTAAGTTTCTGAAGTTGCACACTATGAATCATTTATATAATGCTTTGTAGGAGCGACTTGTGATGAATTAATCCTAACTGAGCTTTATTTATCCTCTTTGGTTTTGAGTGATGATGAGATGGATTATGTTTCTGAAGTTGCACACTATGAATCTTAGGTTCATATGTGCCCCAAGGTGTGAGTTTTGCCAGCCTTAATGTACCATATTATACTGCATCCACAACAAGGAGAATGGGTGGCGATGGAGTAAGTTTATTTTACTGTCAAAGTTACTTCATACAATATCTCAGATTGGTTCTAATTATTGTTCTTTGCTAGGTTGTGAGGGGAGAGAGCAAGGAATTAGTTACTAATAAAGTATGTCTCTGCAATCTGGCTTCTTTGTGTCACTATAACAGAACAGTGGTATTATTCTTGGAGTTGTTGTTAGTTTCGATATCCTGCTAGTTTCACCACTACAATGTTGAGGCATTGCTTATACTGATTACTTTTGAAACTCTTGGAAAATGCTTCCCCTACAGAATTAATCCTAACAAATTTTATTGATGTTTTCAGATGTGTGGCGAATTTTATCATATTCTTAATGCTTTAAGTCATGCTTTTGATTATCCTTTGGATATTGTGGCTATGATGATCAACCACTTAGATGCTTCATACTCCACTTAGAAGCTCTTGGAGCACACATTCAACTAAATTTGAGATGTGATGGATCAGGTTTGATCTATATTGCTTTGAGTTATATACATACAAATACCATAAATTAATCCTTCAGAGTTTACGCTTGTTGAGGAGCTTTTTGGCTGCTCTTGCTGTCAGCACTTATCCAGTTATCCTTTTCTGAGAAATGGTTATGATGATACCCACACTGATCATACCTCACACCTTAAAAACAATTGATGCACATAATTTCTTAAGGGGAGGGTTGTGATGTACCAGTTTTGATATGCATTGCTTTGAATTCCTGATATATACAGATACTGTTTTTTCTTTGGCTGTTCATGGTTTATGGATACTGAGAAATATCTTTGGCTGCACATGGTTTCAAACAGTTGTTTCTGGGGTGAATTTCTATTGTCTTGAATCCTTGATCATTACAAATATCCTGAGTTCATTCCAGGTTGATTAATGTTGGCCTTTGTTTGTCACTAAGAATATCCTGCTTCTATCCTGAGATTGAGTTTAAATCCTGGGATGTGATGTACCAGGTTTGATATGCATTGCTTTGAGTTCCTGATATCTACAGATACTGTTTTTTCTTTGGGTGTTCATGGTTTATGGATACTGTGATATAATAGTCTTTGGCTGCTCATGGTTTCAAACAGTTGTTTCTGGGGTGAATTTCTATTGTCTTGAATCCTTGATCATTGCAAATATCCTGAGTTCATTCCAGGTTGATTAATGTTGGCCTTTGTTTGTCACTAAGAATATCCTGCTTCTATCCTGAGATTGAGTTTAAATCCTGGGCTGTGATGTACCAGGTTTCATATGCATTGCTTTGAATTCCTGATATCTACAGATACTGTTTTTTCTTTGGCTGTTCATGGTTTATGGTTATTAAGATATATCTTTGGCTTCTCATGGTTTCAAACAATTGTTGCTGGAGTGAATTTCTATTGGCTTGAATCCTTGATCATTACAAATATCCTGGGCTTATTCCAGGTTGATTTTTGTTGGCCTTTGTTTGTCACTAAGAATATCCTGCTTCTATCCTTAGATTCAGTTTACCCTGAGTTGAGAAGAGAGAGAGCATCTGAGTGAGAAGAGAGGAGAGATGGGTTGGGGAGACACTGTTTGGAAGAGAGAGAGCTCGTGAGTAGGGTTGAGAATATCGAATTCAAGGGATATCAATATTCACAATACTGTTTTCAGAATATGGTATAAACCAACGCCTACTCTGAATAGAATATTCAGCATATGGCACTCTCAATATGAAAACCAATAGGCCTTGGCCTTTGTTGTAATTGGTTTTTGGGAAAAACTGGTCGGCATACTTCAAGATCAGCATAAGTAAACAAATTTGTTTTTTAAACATTACGAAGATGATGTCGTTATAGTCAATGATGAACGGATTTTGAAGAGCATTGCTTTGTACTAGTGGGCGTGGCATTGTAAAAAATGCAGTTCTAGTATGGAGTTTTTATGAATGAGCACTATGAATCTGAGACTGTAACTAATTTTTGACCCCGCCAATTAGGTTGTTTTTATGGTTTTGGGGAGGATCCCATATATGTTCTTATCCTAAATCATAGATCTTCACAATAGAAATTGACTCCAGAAACAATTGACAATAGAAATTGAGCCCAGGATTTAAACTCAATCTCAGGATAGAAGCAGGATATTCTTAGTGACAAACAAAGGACAACATTAATCAACCTGGAATGAACTCAGGATATTTGCAATGATCAAGGATCCAAGGCAATAGAAATTCATTCCAGCAACAATTGTTTGAAACCATGAGAAGCCAAAGATATATCTCAATAACCATAAACCATGAACAGCCAAAGAAAAAACAGTATCTGTAGATATCAGGAATTCAAAGCAATGCATATGAAACCTGGTACATCACAGCCCAGGATTTTAAAGAAATGATGTGCATCATTTGTTTTTAAGGTGTGAAGTATGATCAGTGTGGGTATCATCATAACCATTTCTCAGAAAAGCAATATTTGGTACAATATTAGATGCATCTGATTTGTTGAGATGAATTGCACTTGTATTCAGGTGAATATGCCTTTGTTATCTTGCTGGTAATACCAGTTTGTAAATACTATTCAGAGTACTTCAAGTCCCTGTAAATGAACAAATATGTTTTCAAACAATAAGAAAATGTTGTCGTAATAGTCAATGATGAATTCTTTTTAGTCAATGTTGACAATGTGCTTTGTACTAGTGGGCGTGGCATTGTACAAAATTGCAGCTCCGGTATATATACACTAGGATATTATTGATTTGATGAATCTGAGACTGCGACTAGGTTGTATTTTTCCTGCATTATGTTGTTTTCATAGTGTTTGACAAGAAGGGGGTATCTGTATTATGAATAGTGGTTAAGCAAATCTGAACTCCGGTTTTCAGTTTTCCGTTTCCGTTTATGGTTGATGTAGCAAGTTTCTGCTGCACAATTTATTATTCCTCCCCTTTTTTTTTGAATATTAATGCAGCAAGTTTCTGATATTGTTTCTTTGTTTATAGATCAACCTGCTCTACAGCTTTCAAATCACGGAGTCAAGAAGCAACAGCAGCAGCTCCAGACAGCATGCAGTGACTGTAGACAACAAATAATGATTTAACAGCATGCTTGTTTGTAATGATGGATGACAACAAATTGTAGAGCATATTCTCATAATATATGTATCGATCCCATGCCATTAATGATCTGTTACGTGGGATTGCTGAACAATGTAAACAAAATTAATGAAGTAAGCTTGCTTTGGTGACTAAATTGGTTGAGTTTAGTGGAATGGGACCCGTTTTTATCTTAAATATCTAGTGCTTATTTTTCTGAATAAATTGCTTGGCTCAGGCCGTAGAAATTATCTGTGATATAATAGTCATTTAAAAAACTGCAACGTACAGGTTGAGTAACATCAGTCTACCCAAATGAATTATGAGTTAACCAAACACTGCACGCTATCCAAGAAATCTCAAAACATTTATCCAAGAATCAAAACTAATACATGAACTGAGATTATATGCTTCACAAACACAAGAGCTTCTTTTAACTTTCTTCCCTAACGTGACGAATCAATCTTGGAGATGATGGCGTCTGATTTTTGCTCCATTCACATGCTGCTCAAGTTTCCCCTTCCAATACTTGTACAACATTGCAATCTAACTCCAACAATTAAAAAAATGATACCAAATGATGAATGCAGATTGATTTTAAAAAACCTGAACAAATATAACCGAACAGCTTTTGAACTCGTTTTTTCAGAAAACAGCTTTCAGATAACAGATTTCAGCAAGAAATATAACAGAACAGCTTTTGAACTCGTTTTTTTATAAAAAACAGCTTTCAGATAACAGTTTTCAGTAAGAAATATAACAGAACAGCTTTTGAACTCGTTTTTAGTGGAAAACATCTTTCAGATAATAGTTTTCAGCAAGAAATTTAACAGAACAGCTTTTAAACTCTCTTTTTCAGAAAAAACAGCTCTCAGGTAATAGTTTTCAGCTAAAAATATAACCGAACAGCTTTTAAACTCGTTTTTACAGAAAAAACAGCTTTCAGATAACAGTTTTCAGCTAGAAATATAACAGAACAGCTTTTAAACTCGCTTTTTCAGAAAAACAGCTTTCAGATAACAGTTTTCAGCAAGAAATATAACCGAACAGCTTTTAAACTCGCTTTTTCAGAAAAACACCTTTCAGATAACAGTTTTCAGCAAGAAATATAACCGAACAGCTTTTAAACTCTCTTTTTCAGAAAAACAGCTTTCAGGTAACAGTTTTCAGCAAGAAATATAACCGAACAGCTTTTAAACTCGCTTTTTCAGAAAAACAGCTTTCAGATAACAGTTTTCAGCAAGAAATATAACAGAACAGCTTTTAAACTCGCTTTTTCAGAAAAACAGCTTTCAGATAACAGTTTTCAGCAAGAAATATAACAGAACAGCTTTTAAACTCGCTTTTTCAGAAAAAACAGCTTTCAGATAACAGTTTTCAGCTAGAAATATAACAGAACAGCTTTTAAACTCGCTTCTTCAGAAAAACAGCTTTCAGATAACAGTTTTCAGCAAGAAATATAACAAAATAGCTTTTAAACTCATTTTTACAGAAAAACAGCTTTCAGATAACAGTTTTCAGCTAGAAATATAACAAAACAGCTTTTAAACTCGTTTTTACAGAAAAACAGCTTTCAGATAACAGTTTTCAGCTAGAAATATAACAGAATAGCTTTTAAACTCGTTTTTACAGAAAAATAGCTTTCAGATAACAGTTTTCAGCTAGAAATATAACAGAATAGCTTTTAAACTCGTTTTTACAGAAAAATAGCTTTCAGATAACAGTTTTCAGCAAGAAATATAACAAAACAGCTTTTAAACTCGTTTTTACAGAAAAACAGCTTTCAGATAACAGTTTTCAGCTAGAAATATAACAGAACAGCTTTTAAACTCGTTTTTTCAGAAAAACAGCTTTCAGATAACAGTTTTCAGCAAGAAATATAACCGAACAGCTTTTAAACTCGCTTTTTCAGAAAAAACAGCTATAAGATAACAGTTTTCCGCAAGAAATATAACCGAACAGCTTTTAAACTCGTTTTTTCAGAAAAACAGCTTTCAGATAATAGTTTTCAGTAACAAATATAACCGAACAGCTTCTAAACTCTCTTTTTCAGATAAACAGCTTTCAGAATATCAATATTCAGAATATAGGCTAAACAAACAGCTTTTAGACTCATATTCAGAATATCTCTATTCAGAATACTCTATTCAAAATATCAAAACAAACGCACCCTAAAGACTTGTCGTCTGACATTTTATTTATTGTTTTGATTTAAATTAAATTTGAGTTACTATGGATTTATTTAGTTTTGATTTGACATTATCTCTAATCTCTAATACTATAATGGGAGAACCCCTTAGTCAGTAACCCAACCCGTGCAACGCACGGGTTGGGTTACTTTGGTAAATATTTTCGAAAATGGACCTGTTTGGTAAATATTTTCGAAAGTGGATCAGTTTGAAAATTATTTTCTTTTAATTATGAACTAACTTTGGTAAATATTTTAGAAAGTGGATCTGTTTTGTAAATATTTTTGAAAGTGGATCGGTTTGGAAATTATTTTCTTCTTACCCTTTTCATTATCCTTCAATTGTTTGCACGTGCACGTGTGCACGTGTCTGATACTAGTAATATTATAATGGGAGAAGGTCTTAGTGTCATTTGTCAATTTATCAATATGTGTGATGCACGTACATAACTAATATGAATGAGGTTTCAGATTCGAGTTCTCACGACGTCAAAATTTTTATTTTTTAATTTTTTTTATTAAGACGTGCATTGTGTTATAACTTATGTAGACAAAATTAATATTTAATGTAAAATTAACTACAACGAATTAAATTCCTACTCAAATTTAATAATACTTATACTGTTACGCAAACAGTATAACTCACTATCAACAAAGAACAAAAGGAAGATACTGAATCTTCAATTCGAACCTTGATAATCGTGAATTAAAGGGACTGTTTCGCAAACAGTGTATATCACTGTACACAAAGCACAGAAAGAAGTTATGTTATCTTCAATTCCGACCTTGAGTATGGTGAAGAAAGAAAAATACAGACTGAGGCTTGTTGAAACAATGTCCTTAAGACGTTTAATTCTGCCACTGCAACGGTGTACACAGGTTTTAACGGCAGTCATCTCCCAAGATACAACAGTCAGAACTCCATTAACTTACACTCGAATAATGGAGTCTCGGTCGAGAAAGGATATGATGACAACGTTTTGTGATACTGCTATGTTGATACAGGATGATAGCAAAGATATGAATGGGCCCTGGATTTGATCAGAATCCTGTCCTATTTATAGCCATAATTCCGTGGCAGTTGTTGCAACTGTTCAAACAAAACTGTCATGACAGTTGCAACTGCCCGTATCAAATCAGAACTGACGGCAGTTGTTGCAACTGTTCAGATAAAAACTGTCATGACAATTGCAACTGTCCGTATCCTGCTTGTATCAAAACAGAGCTGAATTCTTGCAAAAAAAAGTTTATTGAAAGCCCAGGACCAAGCCCGAGCCCAGGCCCGGCCCGGCTGGGCCGGACCAGGCGGGCGCACGCATGTGTTCCACACCGACGCCCAAGTTGGGTGTGTTCTCCCTCCGGAGAAAATATTCGTACCCCTAAGGGGACAACCCTTTGGCTCAGTTTTTAACCTATAACTTCATTTGCTTTTTACTCCTTACCGATATGGGACTAAGTTTAGATGTCAAATATCAAGCAAAAGTTCAATTCTTCATTTTAACAAGCTAACTTAGGAGGTAAATATTTCATTCATTTGAAATCGGTTTTGGACATATGAGTACATCATTTTGTACGTCTTGATGAGTACAATATGATGGAATCGATTTCCAACAATCCCCCACATGAATAAAAATTTTCGTCTCTCACCTTACAACAAGTGCATATCATAGTGTGCAATTTAAAACAATATCGCATCGTGGATAGGTAGATATTTCACTTTGAATCTTCCCTAGTTAAAGTTTATCGGACATACTTGGATAATCGGTGAAATATTTCATCTTGAACTGTCAGCCGTTAGTGTATGCCCAAACAATAAATTCTACAAAACATTGTGTTCTTCACATCCAAATCTCTTGGTTGTGTTCATTTTGGCCCTGAACAAATCTCCGTTCTGCGAGTGTTTTTAGAGAACTCCAGCATTTCAAAGTTCTCATAGAGCCGACCCAGCTCACACTTACATAGGTGACTGCATCCATAAAGAGTACCCTACAATACTCCACTTGTGACTTTCAAAATATGGACGTCATTAAAAGCATACCTTATCCTTTTAATACTTCTGTAGGCATGCATTTATTTCGCACCCTAGGAATGAGATGGACCTGAGTCCAAATGCATTACTATTTGAGTTACTCATAACTGGTTGTCCTATTGAACCTGGTCCGTGCGATCTCCAGTCGCCAGGTTAAGTTTCCGTATAAGGTAACTCGTATTGTTTTAGGCTTTTAATCCCATTCTCCTCGATGCACAGTTAATTTTCTCTCTGGATAATCCCTTAGTAAATGGATCTGCTAAGTTATCCTGTGACCTCACAAAGTCAATGGAAATAATTCCATTGGAGAGTAACTGTCGGACAGTATTATGGCGTCTACGAATATGTCGTGATTTGCCATTATATACAGAATTGTGCGCTCTACTTAGTGCTGCTTGATTATCGTAATGGATACAAATGGCCGTCATTGGTTTAGGCCAAAAAGGAATATCTTCTAAAAGTGGCGAAGCCATTCAGCTTCTTCACCTGCTTTATCTAAAGCAATGAACTCGAATTCCATTGTGGATCGTGCAATACACGTTTGTTTGGAAGATTTCCATGACACAGCAGCTCATGCTAGGATAAAGATATAACTACTTATGGATTTTGATTCTTCCGAATCCGATATCCAATTTGCATCACTGTATCCTTCAAGAACGACAGGATATCTACCATAATGCAGTGAAAAATTTGTAGTATTCTTTAAATATCCAAGTACTCTTAATAATGATGTCCAGTGACCTTTTCCTGGGTTACTGGTGTATCTGCTTAGTTTACTCACTGCATAAGCAATGTCTGGTCTCGTGCAGTTCATGAGGTATATTAAACTGCCTATTACATGAGAAATTAGGGCTGCAATCGAGCCGAGCCGAGCCGAGCCGAATACCTTCAGGCTCGAGCTCGGCTCGTTTACGAAACGAGCTTAATTTTGAACTCGAGCTCGGCTCGAGCTCGGTTCGAGCCGAGCTTTGACCATATTAGAGCCGAATAGCTCGCGAGCTTAGCCAAAAAAAAAATCAAGCTCGAGCTCGGCTCGTTTACGAAACGAGCTTGCTTTTGAGCTCGAGCTCGGCTCGAGCTCGATTCGAGCCAAGCTTTGACCGAGCTTTGACCATGCTCGAGTCGAATAGCTCGCGAATAGCTCGATTCGTTTGCAGCCTTAACGAGAATACTCTAGTTGCATTATACTTTCACCAGTATTTTTGTGCAGAACTATAGATGGTGAATAAGGATTTGATACTCCTTTAATCTCATGTTCCTTGAATCTGTCAAGCACTTTTTCCACATAATGTGATTGAGATAATTCAATGCCACTAGGTGTTCTTATTATTTTGATACCCAAAATAACATCTGCCACACCTAAGTCTTTCATATCAAAGTGGTTGATTAACATTTTCTTTACAGTCTTGATGACTTCCAGGTTAGGACCAAAGATTAGCATATCATCCACATATAGGCAAACAATCACACAAGATTGTCCTATTTGTTTGTAATAAACACATTTATCACATTCAATAATTCGAAAACCATTTTTCATCATGACATTGTCAAATTTTTCATGCCATTATTTCGGAGCTTGTTTAAGTCCATATAGGAATTTAACAAGTCTGCATACTTTATTTTCAGCTCTCTTTGAAACAAAACCTTCCGATTGCTCCATGTAGATCTTTTCTTCGAGATCCCCATTTAAAAATACCGTTTTGACATCCATTTGATAAATTTCAAGATTATAGATAGATGCTATTGCTATCAGCATTCTTATAAAGGTTATCCGCGTAACCGGTGAATAGGTATCAAAGAAGTCTAAGCCATCCTTCTGGCGATACCCTTTAGTTACTAATCTAGCTTTGTATTTGTCAATGGAACCATATGGTTTCATCTTCCGTTTGAAGATCCATTTACATCCAATTGGTTTATGACCTGGTGGAAGGTCAACCAATTTCTAGGTGTGATTACTTAGAATTGATTCAATCTCCCTACTGATAGCTTCTTTCCAATAGGGAGACTCGATGATAAGACTGCCTCTTTGTAAGTCCGAGGTTTAGCCTCTAACATGTATGTTAGATAATCTGGACCGAACGACTTAGAGGTTTTAGGTCTTACACTTCTTCTTGGTTCGGATTCACCATTTTCACGATGAGTTTCATCCTGTTTCTCAGTTAACACTTCACTTGTTCTTTTGAGATCAGGGTTTCCATTATTTCTTTTGTGTGAAAACACATCTTCAAAGAATATGACATCTCTTGACTCAATGATAGTGTTTACACTGATGTCACGTACTTCAGACTTGAAAACTAAGAATCTGTATGCATTACTATTTTCGGTATGGCCTAAAAATAGCAATCTACAGTTTTGGGACCAAGTTTGGTTCTCTTAGGAAGAGGAACCAAGACCTTAGCCAAACACCCCCACACTTTGAGGTATTTGTAATTAGGCATATGTCCTTTCCATAATTCATATGGAATGGAATCAGTTTTCTTATGTGGAACTCTATTTAATATGTGATTTGACATATATAAAGCTTCCCCCCACAAGTTTGTAGGTAGTCCAGAAGTTATAAGCAAGACATTAATCATATATTTTAACGTTCTGTTCTTTCTTTCAGCAATTCCATTTTGCTGAGGTGAGTATGGGCCAGTTGTTTGGTGGATAATTCCATACTCTTCACACAATTGTGCAAATGGAGACTCTTATTCTCCACCTCGATTAGACCTCAGTATTTTGATCTTTTTGTTAAGCTGATTCTCTACTTCAGCCTTGTATTTTGTGAATGCTACAATTGCTTCGTCTTTACTATTTAGTAAATAGACATAGCAATACCGAGTGCAATCATCGATAAATGTGATAAAATACTTTTTTCCACCTCTCGTGGGTAAGGATTTGAAATCACATAAATCAGTATGGATTAAGTATAACAGCTCAGTATTCCTGTCCACTGTGTTGAATGGTTTCTTGACCATTTTTCCTTCTACACAAGTCTCACACTTGTGATTTTTGTCAAATTTAAAGTTTGGAATCAAACCTAAATTTGCAAGTTTTTTCATCTTTCGAAAATTTATGTGCCCTAATCTATCATGCCATAAAATTATTTCAGACTCAAGCAAATAAGAAACTGAATTTTTATTAATCATAGATTTTGAGTACATTGGGTTATTGCCAATTACGGCTACATTAGCTTTGAATAATCCATCACACATATATCCCCTCCCAACATAAACCCCAGCCTTGGTCAGCACCAACTTGTCTGACTCAATTATAATCTTGAAGCCTTTCTTGGAGAGCACGGATCCAGAGAAAAGGTTCTTGCGGATGTCTGGCACGTGAAGCACGTCGTTCAGCGTGACGTTCTTTCCAGACGTGAACTTTAGGATGACTTGTCCACAGCCTTTGACCATCGACACAGCAGAGTTGCCCATATAAAGTTTTTCTTCGTGGTCCAGTTTCTGATAAGTCGAGAACAGTGACTTATCAAAATATATGTGCCGAGTAGCACCTGTGTCTATCCACCATTGTCCGGGATGTTGGACAAGGCTACATTTAGAAACAACAGCAGACAAGTTCAGGTCATCAATGCTTGAAATGATGTTCTCAGTGACATTTGCTTCTGAAGTGCCGCCAGATTTCTTGAAGCGGCAGTCTCTGGCAGAGTGACCAGGCTTCCCACAAATCCAACAATTTCCATTGAACTTCTTGTTGGGCTTCTTGTCTTTGAATCCTTGATCTGAAACTTTCCTCTTCTGGGAATGTTTCTTGTTGTTGGAGTTGCCCTTCCGCTTGTTGGAACTTTCCACAATATGTACTTTAGCCTCATCGCTTCTGAACCTTATTATACCTCGATTGTCTGCTTCAATCTTCAACCTGACAACAAGATCTTCTAAGGATATTTCCTTCTTTTGTGCTTGAGGTAATACCTGAAGTCTTTCCATGGTGGCAACTTTCCAATGATTGCTTCCACTAGAAAGGATTCGCCAACTTTATGGCCTTCGGCTTCCATCTCGTTAATAATGATTTGAAGCTCCTGCATCTGGACAGTGACGGACTTAGAGTCCACCATTTTGTAGTCCATAAATTTATCCACGATAAATTTCTTCAAGCTGGCATTCTCAGTCTTGCATTTGTAGGCCAGAGCAGTCCACAAGGTCTTTCTAATCAAATCATATTGTTGGAATCGATTGAAGAAGACAACCATTATTGGAAAATGGTGGGGGTTGTCTACATCAAACTCTTGGGTTTAATGTAGGCCACCCTGTTTAGTCAAAGTTGAGGGGCTTCCTGGTTTGGTACTCAAAGTTGGAGGTGAATATTTCATTCATTTGAAATCAGTTTTGGACATATGAGTACATCATTTTGTACGTCTTGATGAGTACAATATGATGGAATCGATTTCCAACAAGAACCCAAACTTTTGTGTGACTACCAAACCAGAACGGTCCAAGATAGGAACAAACCAACAACAAGTTGGTTTTGACCCATATCATCCACATGAATGCAAATTTTCAAACCAGGATTTGATCATAGGTTTAAGTACAGACCGAGGCTTGTTGAAACAATGTCCTTAAGACGTTTAATTCTGCCACTGCAACGGTGTACACAGGTTTTAACGGTAGTCGTCTCTCAAGATACAACAATCAGAACTCCATTAACTTACACTCGAATAATGGAGGCTCGGTCGAGAAAGGATATGATGACAGCGTTTTGTGATACTGCTATGTTGATACAGGATGATAGGAAAGATATGAATGGGCCCTGGATTTGATCAGAATCCTGTCCTATTTATAGCCATAATCCCGTGACAGTTGTTGCAACTGTTTAGACAAAACTGTCATGACAGTTGCAACTGCCCGTATCAAATCAGAACTGACGGCAGTTGTTGCAACTGTTCAGACAAAGACTGTCATGACAATTGCAACTGCCCGTATCCAGCTCGTATCAAAACAGAGCTAAATTCTGCCAAAAAAAAGTTTACTGAAAGCCCAAGTCGCATGTGTTCCACACCGACGCCCAAGTTGGGTGTGTTAACCCTCCGGAGAAAATATTCGTACCCCTAAGGGCACAACCCTTTAGCTCAGTTTTTAACTTATAACTTCATTTGTTTTTTGCTCCTTACCGATATGGGACTAAGTTTAGATGTCACATATCAAGCAAAAGTTCAATTCTTCATTTTAACAAGCTAATTTTGGAGGCAAATATTTTATTCATTTGAAATCGGTTTTGGACATATGAGTACATCATTTTGTACGTCTTGATGAGTACAATATGAAGGAATCGATTTCCAACACAATGTCCATGCATAACTAATATAAAAGAGGTCTCATGTTCGAGGCCCGACTACGAGGCTACATCGAAACTTTTACGTTAAAAAATATATATTTATTAAGACATACATCACACGTGTAAATTACTAGTAGATTTAATTTAAAGTTGCTTTATAACATGGATAAAAGGGTAATATCAGCCAAGGGCGGATCTGGGCCCAAGCAGCCCAAGCGGCTGCTTTGGGCCCCCAGATCTTTTAGGGCACCCTTTAAAAAAAAATTATTCACTGTTATTTAAAAAAAAAACAGAGAAAGGAACCCAACCGTCTCCTTCTTTATTCTCCTGATTTCTAATTCTCTCCATCAGTCCATCTCAATCTACTCCAACTCCAAGTTCAACTGTTCTCTTCATCTCCTGATTCTCTTGTTGAAACTTGAAAGGAAACCCAGCCCGTCGCCGCGTCGCGCACTCGCGCTCGCGCATCGCGTTGCGCGTCGCCCATCGCCTCCGTGCCGCCTCGCCCATCGGCCATCGCCGCGCGGCCCGCGTGTCGCCTGCCCGTTGGCCGTGGTAATCATTAATAAAATTTTCTTCCTGTCAGTTCTACATTGGTTTGCAACGGTTGTTTGTTTTTCTTCGATCTCCTTTCAGTTATTTTGTATATGTCTATTCAGCTTGCTCAATTTCAGAGCCACAACTCACTGTTAGATATCTGAAGACAATATAGCACGTTCATTATAAAATTTCTGTAATGTGGTACTGATGTGGAATATAACACAATATACATGGAAATGTATTTTACATGTAAATATAACTCTGGGTTTAGGTGAATGGAGTGGTGGCTCACACCTTAAACACAGGGTATTTGTTCAATTTACATGCAGAGGTATACTGCTGACTAATCTGTACCCCATTATTTGCAAATAATCAAATGAAAAGGTGTTTTTTTTTCTGAAATAAAAAGTGACCTAAAGGTCACCGATCTCATTAATGAATGATTAACGAAATTATTAATTTAGTATTTGTATTTTATAATTTCAGATATCATTTGGAGAAGGAGTATTCATTTTCTGATTTGGGACCGAAATTGGAGAAAATTATTGAAGATTTCAAGAAAAAAGGAAATTTCGAAGCTACAACAATTAGGTACTATTGTTCCTTAACTTTGTTACTGAAATTTTGTATTGTTAATTTAATATTTTAAGTATGCCTCCTAGAAAATATGATTTCGGACATGAAAAAAGAAAAAAAAACAAAGAATTGAAGAATTTACCAAATCTCAAAAAGGTGCAATGGACAAATTTTTTAAAATTACTAAACAAACTAATTTGGCCAGTGAAAATGTTGAACCTTAAGGTTTGGTTGATGAGGAACATATAAATGAATCAATTGATGAGGAATTTGAACATGTAGTGAATGAAGAGCATAATAACGATGATAGACTTGAAAATTTGGAAAATGAAGAAGGTAACCAAGTTAATAAACTGGCAAATGAAATTGAAGATAATGAATATGTACACAAAGAGTATGAACCTTTAAATTATGATCCAGGAAAATGGGGGACTGTTAATCAAGATTTTAGAGACTTATTGGTATTAAAAGGTCCAATTAGAGTTAATGATATCAACTTTCCTCTAAATGATTTCTAGATATTTCTCTTGCTCATACTATATTAGACAATTACAAAACGGAGAGAAACAAGATAGAGTTTGGTTGGTATATTCAAATTCCTTAGACAAAGTTTTTTGCTTTTGTTGTAAATTGTTTACGCAACAAATAAATGTCTCTAATTTGGTTTCCGAAGGATATAATGATTGAAGAAATCTTGGTCAAAGACTTAAAGAATATGAAACTAGTAGTGATCATCTTGCTTGTTTAAGTAAATGGCTTGAATTGGAAGTTAGATTGAAAAAAAATCAAACAATTGATAAAAGCGTGCAAGAAGAGATTAACAAAGAGAGGGAACATTGGAGGCAAGTATTAGTGAGGATAATTGTCCTTGTGAATACTCTTGCTAAAAATAATATGGGATTTCGTGGACACATTGCAAAACTTTATCAAAGAAATAATGGAAACTTTTTAAGTTTTATTGAAATGATCGGTGAGTTTGATCCTATAATGCAAGAACATCTTAGGCGCATTAATAGAAGTGAAATCCATTATCATTATCTTGGTCCTAGTATTCAAAATGAATTAATTCAAATGTTGGCGACTGAGATTAAAAATATAATTTTGAAGAAAATTAAGGAAGTAAAGTATTTTTCAATTATACATGATCTAATAGAATTTTGCTAACTGTACCAGTTACAGTTGCATCAGCGGAAAGAAGTTTTTCAAAGTTGAAGTTGATCAAAACTTATCTTCGGTCAACCATGTCATAAGAAAGGTTGAATGGGTTAGCCATGTTATCAATTGAACATGATCAAATAGGAAAGCTCAACTATCAAAGCATAACCAATGATTTTGCTTCTAAAAATGTGAGAAGAGTTATGTTTAAGTAATATTTTTTTCTGTGTTTTATTTTGTAGGCAAATTTTGGATGCAAACAATGAGCTTGCTTTGGTGAACATGGATTCTGTATGCAATATTAAAGATTTAAATGTAGCAAGTAAGACTTTTTAAAATAGTTGAGATCATGTATTTCGTTTTTATTATTAGAGTTTGTTAAAGTTTTCTTTTTGCCATGATACATTTTATGAAAAATGCGTACATTATCAATTAATTTTTTTTGGAAGGATATATATATATATATATTTTATTTCATTTATGTAGTTTGTCATCCAGGCTCAAAGTTTGTTTGAATTTAAATAATTCTAATTTTTTATTTTGCAAACTTAAAAAGGACCCCATTTTAAAACTTGCTTAGGGCCCTCTGAAACTCAGATACGCCGCTGATATCAGCCAAGGACCTTGGTTGGAAAATTAGGAGTAATATGTACATGTAATCATTAAGATGACAAATATTTGAGGATTACGAAGAACAAATTATCAACTAACATTACAAAATCTCAACATCAGCAACATTTTGTCAAAAATAGGCAGAATTTCTTGATCTACTTTTGTTTCAAGTTATATAAATATAACTCTTTTTATCAAAGAAAATATAATATAACTACTCTTCTTAATAAGAACCCTAAATCTTAATTTAATTAAGCAGTCAAACTCTCAACTTAATTTTATTTTAAAATACAGATGAATTAATAAAGAGCCATCTTCTAGAAGCCTTGAAAGCATCTACATAAATATTATCCATATTTCACAAATGCTATTCTCAATCCTGGTCAAAATTTTGTGATCTGTCCTAATCATCTAAACATTAATGAAGAAATTAATTAATTATGTCTTAAATTAAACTTTTTTTCAGTAAATATAAATCTTTGTGTCATGTGTTTTAGGAAATTTTTTGGGTATAATAAAAAAACTATAATGTGAATTTATCTGTATTTTGTTATTATGGATTTGTATGTATTCTTTTTTTACTTTTGGATTTGTTTTATATGCTTTTTTGTATTCAAGCATTTTCCGAAAAAAGATCAAGGAAAAAAAAATGGCCATAATGCAAAACTTCACCAAAAACTAATGAAACCATGCAAACTATTCCAAAATATTGCATCAATTATATTTCAAGTTTACATCAACCACTCAAAGAATATATATATATACCTAAATTGGATATAAAAAAGAAATAATATAGCCCCTAATCCTTTGATTCTCACTCATGCAGCAGTAACAAAAAAGATCATAACAACACTGGTAAACATCTATAATATTCATCTTTGTAAGAATTATTTAAGATTATAGTTGTACCATTAACTTTTAATTCGCACTTAATTTGAATTTTTTTGTTTTCAGAATAAAGATGGAATGTTGCACCAGTATTAGGGTTTGGGATGAGGTAGTCTCTCAAGTCTCAGGTTCGAAAACAGACTATAATCGTATATCCCTTTATTCAAGGGAAAAAAGAGATTAGGGGTTTGATTTTCGGCCTTTTCTTATAGATAATAGTGACCGACTCGGTCACCTGCTTCGTTAAAGAGAATTTAAAGAAAGCAAATATTACAAACATCATAAGTTCCATCTATGATTTTTGCCCTTATTACCTTGGGAAGTTGTTGTTCTTAACAGCCTTCTGCCCATACTTCCTCCACCTATACCCATCGTCAAGGATGTCGACTTGGCTCCTCGTTTGGAACGCATAACGCTGCCTTCTCGCCTTCTTCTTCTTCTGCTCACTAACCTTCTTCTTTCCACCACCACCCGCGATCGCTTCCTCCTCTCCGGTAGCCGGTCCCACATGGGCTTCTTGCTTGCCTAGTGAGGGTGAGGGTGAGGGTGAGGGTGAGGGTGAAGAAGCCCTAGCAACATTGACATCCCCCTCCTCCTTCAAGAAATTATTGCCAAAAAATTGGGTGTTGAAATTATTGTTAGAACAAGAGGATGTTGCTTGTTTTGGGTGAAATAGTAAGGAATATTTATTCTCCATTATTTGTGAGTAAATTTGGAGAAGAGAGGAGGATGTTGGCCGATTAAAGTTAAGAAGAAGAAGAAGAGAGAAGTTGATGGGAGTTGAATGGAATATAAAGGAAACCTGCAATTTTTCATATTGAACCTAGGAAAAGCAAATAATTTCCTGAATCGACCTCCCCCCACTAATTATTTGCACAAGTCGACGTTTGACAAGCCATATATAGATCGATTCATACAAGTAGTTTAATTTTGAGGAGGTTGGCTCTCAAATATTTTCTTTTTAGGGTTCACTCTGAAAAAAATTTGATGGCGGCTAAATGCATGCCAAATTAAGGGTCCAGGTATATTAGTCCAAGTCTAGGTAAAGGAAAAATGAAACAATATATTGGTTCATGAAGTTGACTGGAGGATATAAGAGTAGTGGTTTCTAGTGTAGCCGTAGTAACAAATTTCAGAGTTTAGTTGTTCTTATTTGAGATAAGTGAGAAAACCGTACAAACGACATAAAAAAATTCCGAAACTTTTCGAGTTGTTCGGACTCACGTAACATAAGCCAACTCAACTTGTAGAGTTGAGTTTTGACTTACGGTTTGCGAGATACGTCCGTGTATCGTTTTATTTTAGTTTTTCTTGACAACAAGTGATACACGGCCGTATTTTGCAAACTGTGAGTCGAAACTCACTCCTACAAGTTTCATTAGCTTGTGTGTCGTGATTCCGAACCAATTGCCAAGTTTCATATTTTTTTTTATACCATTTACGTAATTTTACTAATATGGAGCAATTATAAATACAACTCAATCTACAATTTGGACAGACAACAACAACAACGACTAAAATTTCACCGTCTAAAATCATCAAAATACTACATACAAACTACTACATCTACAAACTTACGCATCACAATAGTCAATTCAAGTATTTAGAAAGAGACATTAAAAACATAAAAAAATAAAAATATACAACTACGAAGCCAAGGATTAAGTCATTACCTTGTACAATTGCGAATTTTTCCAATGTAGGTGTTGTCACCGAACTAGGATTTTGACTTCCCGATTTGTGTTTGAAGATTGGAGGGGGAGGGGTTACGATTGTAGGAGAGATTGAGAGTGAGAGAGAGAGTGTGTGTGTGAGAATGGAGGAGGAGAAACAACAGTGGATGGAGGAGGATGAGGAGTTTGGGAGATGGTTAAGGTTAGGATTTTTGGGGTTTCGGGATGTGTTTCGAAAGATGGAGAGAGGGAGAAGAGGGAGAGAGTGAATGAGAGAGTGAAGTGAGAGAGGAAGAGTTGTCGGAGTGAGAGGGGATCTGGTTTCGGTTAGGATTAGGTTTGGGTTCGGGGAAGAAGAGAGATAAAGTAAGGAGAGAGTAAGAGAAAGAAGAATGAGTATGTCTGAGTTAAAAAATAATAATAAATTCGCAGTTAACCTTAGCCCGTCGTTGCCAACGATGAGCTAAGTTATATTTTTTGTTAAAAAAAATGAGCGGGGTCGATCTGAGCCATTGGATCTTGATCAACTCGATCAAACGACTCAGATCGCCGTTTGCAACGGGTCTGTGCAGACATACTCGTTTGCAATGAAAGAAACCTTATATATTGGGCAATGTTCAATTGAAAATGGGTATGCAAATCACTGAAGCCGTTGCTCCAAACAATGGCTTAGCTTATAAACCTAAACCGTTATTGGAGTCCAACAACAGCTTAGATTATAACCTAGGCCGTTCTTGAAAACAACGACATAGGTTACATTAAGTTTGAAGTCGTTGTTTTCAACAACAGCTTCAGTGGTTTGCAACGGAGCATTGCTTATATATATGTGTGTGTGTGTGTGTGTGTGTGTGTGTGTGTGCGTGTGTGTGCTACTACTGAATGGAAGACCAGGTTCAAAATCGACATAGTACTTTAAGAGCAAAGATGACACCGATTCCACCAAATAGAATCGTTCTAGACCTTGAGTGAATTACATGGTAACGACATTTGAACAAAGAACGAATAACTGCCAATCCAAGTACGAATTTTCTAATTATCACCTAATAGATATAGATCGTCCTCTAAAAGCTATCAGAATATTGGATTATAATTTAGTAACAGCATAGGAAGATCGATCTCTCACTGAAAACAAAGGAATTTAACTCAGCGCTCGAAATTTAAAGAAATTTGTTCAGCCATATGTTAGGGATTTCTACCGAAAACCCCTCTTAGGATCTTGTTGAGTTATTCGATGCAATCAACACAAACCACTAAGCACATATGAGATCATACCAAATACACCAAAGCACACACAAATTTTTTCCGGCTGGGGCTTTCACCGTAATAAGTGGAATTTTTTGGAACGTATCAATAAGCTAGACCCACGAGACCAGGAACCTTTATCATAGCTTCTGCCCGTTGCATACCTTGATCCACTACTGTACGAATAGCATTTAAAGCAGCTGCTTGAGCAGCATAGGGCGTTCGTCTTCTTGTGCCTTTGAATCCAGAGGTACCGGCTTCGGGGGAGAAGAAACCCAAGATGTTATTCAACTAGAGAAGATACAAGAATATTACAATTCTCACCACGACCTTCTCTCAAGCCTCACCAACAAGTACTAGTTGTTTACAATTAAAGAATCACTCAATCTCTCATTCAATGAAGTACTCTCTCTCTTGGCCGTCAATGGAGGCCAATAACAACAATATATAGAGATTTAGAGAAAACCTAGTTTGATATCTTGATACAATAATCATTGAATATTCCTGAAGAGATAACCCTACGATAAGAGCCGTCAGATCTGACTTGAAAAGCAAGTTGGGCTTCTCACAAATCACCATGATCTGACCCAAATTATCCATCAGCGCCGCACGGTCGACCGCACCACAAGGTCGGTCGACCGTCCCCCTCTCAGGAAATTCTGCAGAGTTGGGTGGTCGACCGCACCCCATGTATGGTGGACCGCGCAGTCGACCGTACTCCATGTATGGTCGACCGCGCAGTCGACCGCAACTCCACCTGCTGCTGCTGCTAACTGTTTCCCTTGCTTTTACTCCGTCTTCGATCTTCTCGATTCCTCCATCGTCTCATCATCGTCTTATCCAACATATTATGCAAGACATAAACCCAACAATTTCTACCTTGGATTGCATACTCATGAATTCACACCTGTGTGATTTAAAATCTTCTAGACTCTTTTCCTTTTCTTCTTGCAAACAACTCGTTTCAATGGCTTTCTCTGCTAGTTGAATCTATCTCCACCTATTTTTCTCCCGTTGTATATCCCCCTCAAGGGCACACTCTAGTAGATGTAATCGTGGAGGTGCCACCCTCCACACGAACTCCACCTACCTCAAGGCTCTCTCCACTTTCCGATGATATTCGAACGTCGCAGTTTCGCTTGGATGATTCTAGTGATGACATACTAGATGGTGTTTTAGGAACAATAGGTTTCGAAACACTTACGCAAGTTTTTCTGTTCCTCCAAAGCTGGTAGAGATTGTGCTGACTCTGCTCAATCCCCCTCTCATCCTTCATCACCTCACGATAACTTTCCCAAACTGAACGAACTCCATCTAGATCTGTATATCTGCAGTCCCGAGCTTCTAGAGTTCTCATGAAAATAAGGTTCCGCTTCATCAAAGGAATATACATGCCCCCCTCTAATGTGTATTCCCTTCCGTCTGTCATCTTCGACTCATTTGTTTTCTCACTCCTTACTTCACAAATCTTGTCAATCTTCGTGCCCACACAACGACATAAGGAAAAATTGTAAGTAGAAACTATTACTTCACAAATCTTATCAACATTCGTTCCCACACAACGATATGATGCAAATTTGCAAGTAGAAACCATCTTCCTCTCGGAGCAAACTTGAGAAGAACTAACCGAATCAAAAAAAAATCAGAATTCACATCTAAAGAACTTGAAATAAAAACACTGTTTAAGCCATCACCTGATTCAGCGGCACTGAATTTGGCACCCCTCTGACTCAACCGCTTGCAACAGTCTCTGATGTAATACTCAATCCCTTTGCACTGGTGGCCATAGACCTTACCCCTACATACACTTTTCCTTCCAATCAAAGTACAATTTACCTCCAAGCTACTCACAGAAGTTGACGCCGATTTCTCACTCTCCTTCCTAAGTGCATCCTCCTCAAACTCCTTGATCATACATGCTATAAAAAACTTCTCCTTGGTAGATTTCTCATCTAGCATGGTTATCATGTTGAATGAATTTGGTGATGAATATATCGAGTTGAAAACCCTTAGATCATCTGCGTTGAATGCCTGCAGTTCAGATAACTCCATATTGAACTCCACTTCATGATCTAGAAGAGCGGTACTTTCCTTCATTGAGAAATCTCACAACTTTCTTCGCTGGTACATCCGACCCTGTGATGATGAACCCGAGTAGTCAGTTCTGAATCTTGCCCAAAAACTCGCTGTGCTTCTCCTATGCCTGACTTTGCTCGGTGATGACAGCCGTATTAAACCCAAAGCTTCTGAACATATCTTCTTCCACTTCTCCTGCTTTGTGCCGATTGGTCTCCCTTTATCTCCTTCTAGGACTAGATCCAAGTTCTGTTGAACTGATGCTTCATGCATGTCCACCTTCAAGAGATCAAAGTTGATCTTGCCTTTGAACCGCTTGATCTTCGTGATCTGATTTGCCATCTTCTCCAAGAAACTCGAATAAATTCTTGAAACTGATGCTCTGATACCAATTGTTAGGGATTTCTACCGAAAATCTCTCTTAGGATCTTGTTGAGTTATTCGATGCAATCAACACAAACCACCAAGCACATATGAGATCATACCAAACACACCAAAGCACATACAAATTTTTCCCGGTTGGGGCTTTCGCCTTAATCCGGGGAGAAAAACCCAAGATGTTATTCAACTAGAGAAGATACAAGAATATTACAATTCTCATCACGACCCTCTCTCAAACCTCACCAGCAATTACTAGTTGTTTACAATTAGAGAATTACTCAATCTCTCCTTCAATGAAGTACTATCTCTCTTGGCTCTCAATGGAGGCCAGTAATAACAATATATAGAGATCTAGAGAAAACCTTGTTTGATATCTTGATACAATAATCATTGGATATTCCAGAAGAGATAACCCTACGATAAGAGCCGTCAGATCTGACTTGAAGAGCAAGTTGGGATTCTCACGAATCACCAAGATCCGACCCAAATTATCCATCAGCGCCACATTCGTTCGACCGCACCGCAAGGTCGGTCAATCGTCACCCTTTCGGGAACTTCTGCAGAGTTGGGCAGTCGACCGCACCCCATGTACGGTCAACTGTGCGGTTGACCGCGCAGTCGACCTCAACTCCACCTGCTGCTAACTGTTTTCCTTGTTTCCACTCCATCTCCGATCGTCTCGATTCTTCCATCGTCTCATCGTCTTCTTATCCAACATGATATTCAAGATATATATAAACCCAACACCATATATATAGAACTATGTACGAATGTCGTATTAAACAAAAAAAAAATACCATGCTCAGTTATTATATATACATCATTCCTGAGACAAATTTAGCCAAAGAAGAGTACTCTTGAGTAAATCCTAAACATCATTCCTGATCTTCTTCCACATTATCCATATATAAGATATTAGCTTACAGAATCAATAAGATATCGAGAAGTTTAAGCTTAATATCCTTAACTCGAGTAAGTTGAACAGTACGTAGTACTCACTATCACACATAAAGGTCGAAAAATTAGGAGGAATGAATGTTAAGAAATTGATTAATTTATTATTATCAACAAATTATTCTCTGTAATAGTAAGTTTTTTCGGTAGAAAAAAAAAGCAAATATGTACTTATTTTGTACATGAAAGTTGAGGTTGAATAGTACTGTAGTGTACTTAGAAAGGTTATCCGAATTTACTAAAGGATCGACACTTTCTAGTAATTAATAACCAATATATGTGAACTTAATTAAAAGGCAGAGTAATTGATCTGCATCTGGTTCAAAATATGTTCAAAGTTATCATTGGACTTGTTGATGGGATGAGTGTGCATTCCCTCATAAGTGGTGACTACAATACCCTCATCTTTTGATAGCCGCTGAACTTGCTTCTTTACATTGCAACCCTCGTAGGTGCACCGGTAGTAACTCCTGCAACACCAAACAAATATGGATTGATAAGCACGTTCGACATGAGTTTTTTTTTGAGATAACGCGGATAGAGTCAAGAGACTCCAGCCAAATGAAATTTTATTATTTTTAGGTCATGTCTCAAAGTTTTTAAACTCTTATTCCTACGAATTTTCGGTCTTTATTTTTATTTCCCTCATTTTTTTTCTTCATTTCCGTCATTCACCTCTTTGCACCACCGTTCCAACTTCTAGGTCACGACCCAACGTATTTAAAACCCCCCTAATCCCTACTTTTTTTTCCCAATCATTTCTTTCTTCATTCCTGCCATTTAACTCATTGCATCACCATCCCAAAACATAGAAAATGTTAGGAACCTAGGAAAAGTCATCCTTAAAAGCTAGCTGTTAAAGGGAGGGAGTCCAAGTTTATAACTACCCAACATTGGTTCCCCATATAACCGATGACGGTATTCACTCTAGCGACACTGGTCTGGTCCGGCCCTACCAGTAATTTTAATCTAGTCTCTAGGTAGCCCTTTCCGACTCTCGAATAATTTTAATCTAGTCTCTAGAGCGAATTAAGAAACGCTCTGATACCAATTGTTAGGAACCTAGGAGAACTCACCCTTAAAAACTAGCTGTTAAAGGAAGGGAGCCCAAGTTTATAACTACCCAATATTGGTTTTCCATATAACCGATGTGAGACTAAATTTGGATCATAACAGAAAAATGTACGAACTCTCTTCTTTTTAATCTTTCATGATAATTATCTATTTCTCTATCTCCCCATTAATATTTACCATGAATTTTCTTGAAGTTTTTCTCTCTCTCTCTTTTTAATCTGACAGGTTCCATTTGCATTTGTATGTTCTTATGTTTTTGTTTTATTTTTTATTATTGTTATTTGATTTATTAGTTAATGGATTTTTTTTTTTATGTTCATAATTACTACAGACTTGCCGTCTGACATTTTATTTATTGTTTTGATTTAAATTAAATTTGAGTTACTATGGGTTTATATAGTTTTGATTTGGCATTATCTTTAATATTATAATGGGAGAAGGTCTTAGTGTCATTTGTCAATTTATCAACATGTGTGACGAACGTACATAACTAATATGAATGAGGTTTCAGATTCGAGTTCATACGACGTCAAAATTTTTATTTAAATTTTTTTTCTATTACGACGTGCATTGTCCATGCATAACTAATATAAAAGAGGTCTCAGGTTCGAGGCCCGACTACGAGGCTACATCGAAATTTTTACGTTAAAAAATATATATTTATTAAGACATGCATTGCACGTGTAAATTACTAGTAGATTTAATTTAAAGTTGCTTTATAACATGGATAAAAAGGTAATGTCAGCCAAGGACCTTGGTTGGAAAATGAGAAGTAATATGTACATGTAATAATCAAGATGATAGATATTTAAGGATTACGAAGAACAAATTATCAACTAACATTACAAAATCTCAACAATTTCTATATCTACTTTTGTTTGAAGTTATATAAACTAGTAATTTCTCGCACGTCTTAATAAATATAATTTTTTTAAAGTAAAATTTAGATGTAGTGTGTGTTTGAATCAAAGATCTCCTTATAATAGTTATGCACGTGTGTTGCATGTGGTGGTAGATTTACAAATTTACAGATAACACTAAGGCCTTCTTCTATTATAATATTAGAGATATGACTCTTTTTATCAAAGAAAATATAATATAACTACTCTTGTTAATAATAAGAACCCTAAATCTTAATTTAATTAAGCAGTCAAACTCTCAACTTAATTTTATTTTAAAATACAGATGAATTAATAAAGAGCCATCTTCTAGAAGCCTTGAAAGCATCTACATAAATATTATCCATGTTTCACAAATGCTATTCTCAATCCTGGTCAAAATTTTGTGATCTGTCCTAATCATCTAAACATTAATGAAGAAATTAATTAATTATGTCTTAAATTAAACTTTTTTTCAGAAAATAGAAATCTTTGTGTGATGTGTTTTAGGAAATTTTTGGGTATAATAAATAAAAAAACTATAATGTGAATTTATCTGTATTTTGTTATTATGGATTTGTATGTATTCTTTTTTTACTTTTGGATTTGTTTTATATGCTTTTTTGTATTCAAGCATTTTCCGAAAAAAGGTCAAGGAAAAAAAAATGGCCATAATGCAAAACTTCACCAAAAACTAATGAAACCAAACTATTCCAAAATATTGCATCAATTATATTTCAAGTTTACATCAACCACTCAAAGAATATTTATACGTAATTTTGATATAAAAAATAAACCAATAAACTCACTCATTATAATTTGTTACTAGTAATTTACACGTGCGAAGTACGTCTTTATAAATATATATTTTTTATAAAAAAATTCTGACGTTGTATGACATAAAACCTAAGACCTTCTTTATATTAGTTATGCATGTGCTGTGCACGTATTTGTTTGGTTACAATGCACGTGTTTGTTTAGTTAAAAAAAAGTTTGTTTTGTGACAAACTCTCCCATTAAAATAGTAGATAGGAATATCAATATACACAACTGTTATTATACACAGTATAACACACACAGATATATATATATATATATATATATATATATATATATATATATATGGAAAGGATCCGTTGCACACTACTTTGGTGCTCACCGCGTGAACACTACGCCTTCGGGCGTTCATATCGAAAATCCGAACTGTTCACATTGATCTACACATCAAAATTAGTCTAAATATGTAAAATCAAATCATTTGAAATTCATTTGCCCATCCATCATGTGACTATAAAAACAATGAATTTCAGCCGTACAATTTTGTAACACTTCAATGAATGGGGAAATGAATTTCAAATGATTTGATTTTACATATTTAGACTAATTTAGATGTGTAGATCAATGTGAACGGTTTGGATTTTCGATATGAACGCCCGAAGGCATAGTGTTCACGCGGTGAGCACCAAAGTAGTGTGCAATGGATCCTTTCCCTATATATATATATATATATATATATATATATATATATATATATATATTCTTTAAAAAAATAATATAGCCCCTAAACCTTTGATTCTCACTCATGCATGCAGTAACAAAAAAGATCATAACAACACCGGTAAACATCTATAATATTCATCTTTGTAAGAATTATTTAAGATTATAGTTGCACCATTAACTTTTAATTCGCACTTAATTTGATTTTTGTTTTCAGAATAAAGATGGAATGTTGCACCAGTATTAGGGTTTGGGATGCCGTACGTCTCTCAAGTCTCAGGCTCGAGAACAGACTATAATCGTATATCCCTTTATTCAAGGGGAAAAAAAGAGATTAGGGGTTTGATTTTTGCCCTTAATTTTTTTTTATTGATAAAAGTGACCGACTCGGTCATCTGCTTCATTAAAGAGAATTTAAAGAAAGCAAATATTACAAACATCATAAGTTCCATCTATGATTTTTGACCTTATTACCTTGGAAAGTTGTTGTTCTTAACAGCCTTCTGCCCATACTTCCTCCACCTATACCCATCGTCAAGGATGTCGACTTGGCTCCTCGTTTGGAACGCATAACGCTGCCTTCTCGCCTTCTTCTTCTTCTGCTCACTAACCTTCTTCTTTCCACCACCACCCGCGACCGCTTCCTCCTCCCCGTTAGCCGGTCCCACATGGGCTTCTTGCTTGCCTAATGAGGGTGAGGGTGAGGGTGAGGGTGAAGAAGCCCTAGCAACATTGACATCCCCCTCCTCCTTCAAGAAATTATTGCCAAAGAATTGGGTGTTGAAATTATTGTTAGAACAAGAGGATGTTGCTTGTTTTGGGTGAAATAGTAAGGAATATTTATTCTCCATTATTTGTGAGTAAATTTGGATGTTGGCCGATTAAAGTTAAGAAGAAGAAGAAGAGAGAAGTTGATGGGAGTTGAATGGAATATAAAGGAAACCTGCAATTTTTCATATTGAACCTAGAAAAAGCAAATAATTTCCTGAATCGACCCCCCCCACTAATTATTTGCACAAGTCGACGTTTGACAAGCCATATATAGATCGATTCATATAAGTAGTTTAATTTTGAGGAGGTTGGCTCTCAAATATTTTCTTTTTAGGGTTCATTCTGAAAAAAATTTGAGGGCGGCTAAATGCATGCATGCCAAGTTAAGGGTCTAGGTATATTAGTCCAAGTTTAGGTAAAGGAAAAATGAAACAATATATTGGTGCATGAAGTTGATTGGAGGATATAAGAGTAGTGGTTAATTGTTGTAAACGTCACGTAATCTGAAAATGGGTTAGAGAATTAAAGGAATGCAGGAGTTGGAGTTTTGTTATTTGATTGGAGAGTATATATTCACATTTAGTGGTTGCCAAATGTGTCCTTAGGGCCGCCCCTGTGCAGTACAACATATATGACTTTCTATAGCGAATTTATTATAGCGGAGCTTTTGATAGTGTTTGTAAAATGCTATTGTAGGTCTATTATAGCATTTTATGAATACTATCAAATGTCATATTTGTTGTAGTATGCGTTCTCAGGGATTTAAGGCAAAATGTTCAAATAATTATTTTTGGAACCTCTAATTATAATATACTAGTATTTTTCACGTGCGATGCACGTTTCGATAAGAGCTGGAGAATTTTTATGTGCGATATACGTGTTAAGAAATAGTTTTGAAGTTAGATGTGCGTTGCACGTAACTGAGAAAAATATTTTGAAGAAAAACTATGATTTGTACGTGTAATGCATGTGTTCATAAGTAGAATTGGAATAGTATGTGTAACATATGTGTATATTTAATGTTAAAAAATATTTTAAAATTGTTTTGCACGTGCATTGCACGTATTAAATAGGTGAATTTTTTTTATTTGTTTGCTTTTATTGTAATTAATGGGAGAGTACGTTAGAGTTGCGCGTGCAACGCACGGGTTTGTATGTTGACAAATGACAACCTCAACACTCTCATTATAATATTAGAGATTTTTTTACGTGTAAAATACGTGTCTATATTTATAAGGGATCTCTAATTACAAAAAATTTGGTGATCTGAAGCGGCCGCCTTATCTGCCTTGTGTTCGAAAGAAAATGCATTAATGCATGCATCAAGACTATATAGACATAAAAACTCTCTAGAAATAAGCTTTAAGTGTCATCTTGGAAAGTAAATAGCATTCCTTTTTTTGAATTTTTAATAAAGAGTTATATCATAGCCTGACTTTGAAGTTGAGAATTTTTTTAATCATCTTATACTCTTTACTATTTTAGCTACAACTTAGAGCATCTACAGTCGTATTCTATAAATGCCATTTTGCCATATTATAGCAAACGAACGTCTGCAACGGTTTCTTATTTTGCCATTTTATAGCAAACATGCTATATTCGTTTCTCATATATGAGAAACAGAATAGCGATTCTCAAATTATAAAGGACGAGATATCATATCCCGTCGCTCCGATTTTATCATTATTTAATCGAGTGAGACGGAAGAACATATACCGTCTAAATAGTTTTAATTAATTTTTTTTTTAAAAAATGGTCGGACGAGGAAACATATCCCGTCCGGGATATGATACCCGTCTCTCCACTTAAAAAACTATATTTTTTTTTAATATTCGCTTAGATGGGGAATGATACCCTGGCCGGGGTATCATACCCCGTCCGTGAATTAAGGGATTAAAAGGGCACAGTGGGCTATTAACGCTGATTGGGTAGGTTTAGGAGTAGTAATTAGGTTTAGATAATTAATTAATTAGGTTTAGTTATTATTATATTATTTAATTTTGTTAATTAATATAGTTTAATAGTTAATAAGTAATTAACTTTTTTAAATTTATTTTAAACGATGAGACGGTATATCATATACCGTCGCTCGCTTTTTTCTAAAAAATGAGAAACAATATAGCAAACGATCACTGCAGCGATCGATCTTATTTGTTATTACTGTAGCTGTCATTTTATAGCATATGAGAAAAACGACTGTGGATGCTCTTAGTACTAAATAGCATTCTTATTTTTTCTTTTCCTCACATGTCTAGTAAGAAAAGTTATATATATATATTCCTCATATGACTAGTATACTTTTATCTTCTTTATGTCACCATTTATGAATTTGGTTGGATTCCACTAGTAGTACTAGATCAAGCTAGCTTTAATAAGTAGGCAAGCATACATAAATAAAACATTCGATCTTCTTATGCATACTAAGATAGACATGGAAAACATTATGTTTATTTAAGCTACTAGATGCACCAAAGCCAAAGGTCATGACTTGAACTTGGACCACAGGCTCCTCTCTATGACGACTATGCATGTTTAGCAAGGTGGTCCTTCTAGTCTAGCTAGGTGTATCTTTCATGTTTAATTTCATCATTTTCATGCATGTATACCAAAATTGCTAACTCGATCTAGTTTGAAAGGAATTATGATCAGTCTGAAGGAAAAACTCTGATACCATATGCATCATCATCATCATCTAAATCTGATCCCATCAAAATGGGGTTACAAATTAAGTTTCATGACCGGCTGCCTAACGTCGGCTTTCTCTAATTGGTTGATCCCAAAAGTCCGAAACTACATATGATAAGCGAGAGTTTATCATAGTTCTAGAAAAACAACGTGCACCAAGACTAAGAAAATCGGTTTAGAAGAAGAAGAAAGATGATAAATTCGTTATGGGGAATGTAATCTAGTGCAAAAAAGAAGCTTTCTCTCTCTCTATATAATAATAATAATAATAATAATAATAATAATAATGTTGAGAACCACATGTGAACTTGTTTTTAGGAAATAATTTGAAAAATTCGAATCGATCATTTTGATCTAACGTCAGCTTTCTCTAATTGGTTGATCCCAATATATATGAGAATTCGAATCGCTCATTTTGATCTAACGTCAGCTTTCTCTAATTGGTTGATCCCAGTATATATGATAAGTGAGATTTTACCATAGTTCTGGAGAAACAACTTGCACCAAGACTAAGAAAATCGGTTTAGAAAAAGAAGAAGAAAGATAATAAATCTGATGTAGGGAATGTAATCCACTCATAAGGCATATGTAAACCAAGAGATATATGGAAGCTTTTACAAGAAAACACTTATATATATATATATATATATATATATATATATATAGGGAAAAAGGGGTGGAAGCATTTACAAGAAAACACTTTTATATATATATATATATATATATATATATATATATATATATATATATATGGAAAAAGGGGTATGAGCAACTTGCTCATTTAGTAAATGAGCAATTGATTATGTGGCATGCATGTGATTGGAAAATCATTTAAAGGGTTAGTTGTCCAATGTATCACATGCATGCCACATAATCAATTGCTCATTTACTAAATGAGCAAGTTGCTCATATCCCTTTTACCCATATATATATGATCATGTGAAAATTGTTGGGATCAGTGGATCCAATACACGATAATGGGGTTGAAGAAGATAGACGAGAAGGAGAGTCGAAGTGGGAGTAAGAGGTCAAGAGTAGTTGGAGGCTACAGCAGAGTGGCGGTCGACTGCACCCCCCGATCACACCAGGCAAGACGACCGGTCGACCACACAGTCGATCGTCCCGCTCTCTGATTCAACATGTATCTTGAAGAAGTGATTAGTCGACCGCGCAGTCGACCGATCTGCTCTCTGTTGGAACTCGTGCAGTCGAAGGAAAAGACCAGTCCACCGTCAAGATGGTGCGGTCGACCGTCCTGACGCTGATTGATGAGCGGCTGAGATGAAAAGTTGTGGAATCCTATATATATATTGTATTGTGTACGATTTTAGGGTTAACTGAAAAAAAATAGACATCTACCGGCCGTCATTAAGATAGAGGGAGATAGAGAGATACCCTACACCTTGGTGGTGAGTTCTTAAGAGATTTGTAAAACCTAATCTTCATATTTTTAGTGGATATCGCAGGAGTGCCTTTGCATGGGGAAGTTCTGCACGGGGAAGTAGCCATTGTTTGGATGAACCTCGATAAAAATCTTGTGTGTTCTTGTGTGTTGCTTTTGGTTGTTCTTTCTTCTCTTGTTTTGATTCTATAGTTCTTGCATCTCGTCGTCGTTGTTGAGTTTATTCTGCAATTAGAATTCAACAAAGTGGTATCAGAGCTATAAGTAGGTAGTATTGATTGAGATGGGGGACAAGAGTAGAGTCAAGGAGTTCGATAGAACGGATTTCACAATGTGGAAGATCCACATGATTGCGTATCTCCAACAGAAGGATCTAGATGATCCGTTGTTTGGTGTGAAGCCAGAAGGGGCGGAGGTCGATCCGGTTGCGTTGGCGGCCTGGAATAGATTGGATCAGAAAGCGCTTGGACAGATTCAATTGTCGCTGAGCAGGAAGATGCTATTTCATATTGAGAAGGCAAGAACCGTAAAGGAGGCAATGGAGATATTGACAGACATGTTTGAAAAGCCGAATGCAGCGAATCAGATCTTACATCTAAAGAAGTTGGTTAACTTGAAGTTGTCAGAAAGGAGTTCGGTTGCTGAGCATACCAAAAATTTCTTTATGGTTTACAATCAGATGGAATCGTCGGGTTTAAAGTTTGAGGAGAGGGCACAATCGTTGTTGTTACTATTCAGTCTTTCCGACAATTATGGCACAGTAGAGCAGACTATTACTAGCACTATGACTGATACGACAACCCTAAAGGATGTTATAAGCAGCATTATGAATGAGAATTCAAGGATGAAAAGACATGGAGAGACTTCAGTGTCAAATCCTAGCAATACCGCGCTGTCAGTTGATAACCGTGATAGAAGTAACAACAGAGGAAAGTCGCAGAGCAGGAATCACAGGTCCAAGTCAAGAATAGGACAATGCAAAGGTGAGTGTTGTACTGCAAGTAGCTAGGACACAGGAGAGACCAATGCGAGGAGTATAAGAAAGCACAAGCAGGGTCACAAGTAGCCAATGTGGTAAGTATTGAACCCCGTCTAGATGAATTGTGTTTATCTGCTGGATTTAATATTTTGCAAGATGATTGGTGGGCATACTCAGTTGCTTCTTATCATTGTACCCCCATGAGAGATGTTTTTGAGGATTACAGGACATGTGATTTTGATACAGTTTCAGTTGGTAATGGGCAGATATGTCCAGTTGTGGATAGAGGCACTGTGAGAGTGAAGGCTCGCAATGGTGGGCAATTGGTCTTGTATGATACAAGACATATTCCGAGCTTGAAGAAAAACTTGATCTCAACTAGCAAACTAGATAAAGAAGGGTTTACAACAACTTTTGGGCATGGAGAATGGAAAGTGACTACAGGTGCCAGGTTGGTGGCAAAAGAAAAGCATGGTGACACGTTGTACTTACTCAGGGGAGGTGATTCAGGTGATATCATTGCTACAACATCAGTAGGTAGTTCATCTTCTATTCTATGGCATGTCAGGTTAGGGCACCTCGGTGAAAAGGGTGTCAAGCAGCTTTGTTCTAAAGATCTTTTGCCGGGGCTGAAGAAGGTTGAGATGGATTTTTGTGAGAATTGTGTGATGGGCAAACAGAAGACAGTTAGCTTTCAGTTGGGTAGACGTGAGAAGAAGCTTGCGAATCTAGAGTTGGTACATACAGATGTATGGGGTCCAGCTCAGGAATTCTCTTATGGTGGTAAGAGATACTTCGCCACATTCATCGATGATGCTACAAGAAAGGTTTGGATTTATGCAATTCGCTAGAAATTAGAAGTTTTTGAGGCATTCAGAGCTTGGAAGGCCAGAGCTCAGAATGAGACGGGTTACAAGGTAAAAGCAATAAAGTCAGACAACGAAGGTGAGTACACAAGCAAAGAGTTTGTTAACTATCTGGCAAGGGAAGGTATCAGAGGAATCAAGACAGTTTCTAAGACTCCACAGGAGAATGGTGTAGCAGAAAGAATGAACCGCACGATACTCAAAAGGAAGAGATGCATGAGACTTCATGCGGGTCTACCGGTCCATCTTTGGGACGCTACAGTTGATACTGCAGTATACTTGATTAACCGTTTCCTGTCTAGTGCCCTTGATGGGGCCATTCCAGAAGAACTATGGTGAGGTAAAACTGTTAATTATTCGCATTTGAAAGTTTATGGTTGTATGGCATATGCACTAATTGACAGGGAAGAAAGAAAGAAGTTGGACTCTAAGTCTAGGAGGTGTGTGTTCATTGGCTACGGTGGCGATGAGTATGGTTATAGGCTTTGGGATTTAGTGGATAATAAGGTCATTCGCAGCAGGAATGTAGTGTTCAATGAAGAGGTCCTATATAAGGACAGGCACACAGGTCAAGACAGTACAACCAGTTCAGAGTCAGATTAGGGTTCAGACTCATACTCAGATTCAGATTCGGAAGGCAGCCCTATTGGTGGGGGTCCTACAGTGCAGCAGCAGGTACAGTACCACAGGCAGCACAGGAGGCTCATGGTGAGCCTATTGGGAATGAGCAGGTTATCCAAGACAAATAGGTACAGCCAGAATAGTTCGGAGAACCTAAACCGGTCGGTGAATCGGTACCCACGTTGAGAAGATCGACATGAGAGAGGAGGCTAACCAGGATATTTGATCCATCAGCTAGTGTTGTTCACGAGCATGTTCTGTACACGGATTCGGGGGAGCCATAGATCATACGGAGGCTTTGAGGAATGAGGCTCGAATTCAGCGGGAGTTAGCCATGAAGGAAGAGATGAGCTCCTTGGAACAGAACCAAACTTGGGAGTTGACCAAGTTACCTGAAGGGAAGCGCGCTCTTATGAACAAATGGGTTTTCAGAGTCAAAGATTCTCTCAAAGATTCTCTCAAAGAGAAGGTGTTGATTATAGTGAGATCTTTGCACCGGTTGTGAAGATGACTTCTATTAGGGTTCTGCTCAGTATTGTGGTAGTTGAAGACTTGCACTTAGAGCAGTTGGATGTGAAGAAAATATTTCTCCATGGTGATATCGAAGAAGAGCTGTACATGAGACAACCCAGAGGTTTTGAAGTTAAAGGAAAGGAAGACATGGTATGTCGATTGAAGAAGAGTCTTTATGGGCTCAAACAAGCACCGCGGCAATGGTACTTGATTGCTTCATGAGAGGAAAAGATTTTGATAGGTGCGAAATGGATCTGTGTGTATGTTCGTAGATTTGAGAACAATGATATAGTTACCTTGGCGTTGTATGTGGACGACATGCTGTTAGCAGGTTCATGTATGGAGAAGATCAAGAAAGTGAAAAAGGTGCTAGCTTCGGAGGTTTCAATGAAGGACTGGGGTGAAGCAAAGCAAATCCTCGACATGAAAATCAGTAGAGACAGGAGTAGCAAGAAGCTTTGGTTATAACAAACGGACTATGTGAAGAAGGTGTTGAAGAGATTCAATATGAATGGTGCAATGCCAGTCACTTGTCCCTTGGCTGCTCACTTCAAGTTATCAAGTGCATAGAATGATCCTCCTCTGACTTCGAATACACCAAAATATCATTGATGAAAACAACCACGAAGGAGTCAATAAATGGCCTCAAAATTCGATTCATTATATCCATGAATACTGCGGCGCATTCGTCAACTCGAATGGCATCACCAAAAACTCATAGTGTCCATAACGAGTCCTGAAAGCTGTCTTACTCACAACTTCCTCCTTGACTCGAACCTGATGATACTCTGATCTCAAATCAATCTTCGAAAACACAGTTGCTCGCCGAAGCCTGTCGAACAGATCATCAATCCGTGGAAGCGGATACTTGTTTTGAATAGTCACCCTATTCAACTCCCGATAGTCAATGCACATCCTCATTGACCCATCCTTCTTCTTGACCAACAACACTGGTGCACCCTACGGTGAAGAACTCGGCCTGATAAAACCTTTACTCAGCAGCTCCTTAATCTGCTTCTTCACTTCATCCTGCTCTACAGGTGCCATCCTGTACGGAGCTTTAGAAATCGGCGCACTCCCCGACTGAACATTAATACAAAACTCCACATCTCGTTGCGGCGGAAATCCTGGCAAATCCTCCAAGAACACTGTAGGAAAATCCCTCAAAACTGGAATGCCACTGACTTCATCTGGAATCGTCAACTTGGACACCACTGCAGCCACTTTTGGAACTTTCTTCTTTCCTTGAAAAGTCACTGTGGGACCACCTGATGCTTTCACTAACACCTCTTTCTGCTTGCATTCAATTATGGCATTATATATTGCCATCCAATCAATGCCCACGATCACATCCACACCTAAGACTTGCAGCTCAATAAGATCAATGCCGAATAATCTCTTGCCAATCTCGATATCACAACCCCCGTAATATCGATCAGCAATCAATTCTTCACCTGACGGCGTTGCCAACGACAAAACCCTGCCTGAAAACAACTTAGGCTCCACACCTAAGACCTTTGCAAAATTGGGCGACACAAAAGTATGCGAAGAACCAATATCAAATAAAACCTTTATTTTAATTCCATTGATAAAAACAAATCCTGTTACATGAAGAATGATACTCAATTCTCCAATTTATTCTCAAACAAAGTTTTACTTAATACATTGAATAAAACAAAATTCAAAATTCTTGCATACCCTGAATCACATCTTCTGAGTTGTCCGCATCCCCCTTAGTCAATGCAAACACTCGCCCTTGCCTCTAAAATTTGCCTCCGCTTGGACCACCCTTCCTCAACTGCGGACAGTAAGGCTTAGAATGCCCCGCTTGCCCACATTGAAAACAAGTCTGCTTCGCCAACTGGGGACACGATGACCTGTAGTGACCCGCCTCCTTGCAGAAGTAACAAGTCGCCTCCTGAGATGCAGGTTCCCTATGTTCTGGCTTACCGAACTTGCTCTGCTTCACTGGGAACTTCTTCCCACTCTGACTAGTTTCTGGCCTCTTGTTCCTGTTCCAAATCTCTTACTTCTTCTGGAACTGATCCATATCCTCTTCTGTCATAGCTGCTCTCCTGACCAGCTTATCAAACCTCCTTATGCCCAAACGAATCATCTTCGACCTCAAATTCGGCCTCAAGCCCTACTCGAATTTCTTGGCCTTCTTCGCCTCATCAACAATCAGCTCCGGTGCATACCTTGACAGTTGAGCAAATTTAGTCTCATATTCGCGCACTATCATGTTGCCCTGCTGCAGATTCAAGAATTCCGTTGCATTCTTCTCCTGAATATCTAAAGGGAAGAAACGATCCCTGAACTCATCCATAAAAGCTTCTTAAGTCACTTACTGACCTCCAAAGGTCCTCTTCACTGACTGCCACCAGACGCCAGCATCCTTCTCTAATTGCATAGCAGTCAGTTTCACCTTATTGACTTTTGGGGTCTCCAAGACTTAGAAGACCATATCCATCTGTCTAATCCAATCATCAGCCTCATTCAGATCAGACTGCCCCTCGAACACTGGCGGCTTCATCCACTTGAAGGACTCAGCCTGCTTGATAAGATCAACATTAACAAACACTGGTCCAGCCCCGTGATTCTGATTTTGATTCTGCACCATATTAGCTGCCATGAATGCATTTAAGGTTTGATACACACTGGCAATCTCAGTCTCAAGATCAAGTCTAGCTCCATGGGAACTACCAGCCCCATCATCATTAGCAACATTTCTGGTCCTGGGTCCTGCCATTTTTTTTCTAAATACTGCAAAATGAGGGTAGAGTTAGAGCATCATAACATAATTCTTATTCACATCAATGTCCCATGGCAAAAACCCAACCAAACATCATGCTTTAGCTCTATATGATACTCACATTCTAATGTCCACACCTAGGTACTCACGCTCTTGTGTCCACACCTAGGTTTCTTTTTATACCATGTTTATTATTATTACTGAAGCGTGCTCTGATACCAATTTCTGTAGCATCCCGAATTTCCAATATGATATCTTAGAAATACGTGGCACAATTCCCAGCATCAACTTCAATTATAATATTAAACATAGTCCAGATACCAATAAATTTTTTTCAACTTCCATTACATTAAACTTTACATAGCACAGCGGAATACAAAACACCTTGAATTACAAATTTTCTTTCCTTACAACAATTTTTTTTACAATTTACAGAAGCCATCACATCACTTAATCTCAAGCATCCAAAATCCAAGCTATAAGTAATCACCTGTAAGACATGAGGCTAGAGATAACCCTAACTCCCAAAACTACATGGGTCAGCCATAACGGTGTGAGTGACATAAAAACAAAGCAACATAAATAAAACATGAAACATGGAATCATAACAACATGTAATAAGGACGAGAATAAATGAATTAAGAAAAACAGAGTAAACAGGAAAAACATCAAGTGAAAGTAGACTAAGTGTCAGGTGTAGAAAAACAGAAAAACATATGCATAAACCAAATCAAAAAAACACAATACTATATGCTGACTCTCTAATGCGTACTTGTCGAATTCTATGCATCTCACTCTACATAGGTCCGGTGCAAGCCCTTAACGTCTCCACTTCGTAGGATTTAATCCCCTGCCATGCAACTAATCCTACCACGATGACTACTACGAGATATAGATAAACTGTGAGTATTAGTCCATGTCCCGATAATTCCGGAGGTCAAACTTTATCCGCAGATAATTCCGGAGACTATTTCACTCACACCTGGAAATCTTCGAGAATACCCCACACCGCAAGCTATGGCACCTCATCACACGAATACCACATGAGCGTTGCCTCGACCCCGATAATTCTGGAGATCAATCCCACACCACAGGTAATTTCGGAACTATTTCACTCACACCTGGATAATTCTGGGGATTATCTCACACCGCAAGCCATACTGAGGTCCATAACCCATGTTCTCGTTCACCATATTACCACCAGTTCCTGTCCTTATTATTTTAAGTTATTTACTTAATTATTTTACCAATCTCCTAGAGTTGGTGTACCCTACCGAACTTAACCCAACAAACTGATCAGTAATATACCTCAACAGGACTAACTACAATTATCTCAAATGCTGGTATACTAGGGTCACACACCCTCTAGAGACTCAACCCAAATATCCAAACCAATCTTCCATCGTAAATTGCTCAGTTAAAACAACTTGAAAATACATGTTCAGTAGAAGATAAGGTATAGAATAGTAAGTTATAGGTTAAAAACATTTAGAGAATAAATCATTTAAAAGAACATTCAAATATATCAAGATACATCAGTATCAGTCGACTATAGACAAGCGTCGGCCGACTGTCCAAAGAGAAAACATCAATAACTTTGAGAAAATAATTCTAGGTATTAGAAGTCTACTGTAAAAAGTCATCGGTCGACTGTCCAGAGTGAAAAAATCCAAAACTTCAATTAAAATAATTCTAAGTAATATCAGTCGACTGTAAAAAGTCATCAGTCAACTGTCCAGAACGAAATTTCAAGAAAACTAGAGAACACAGTAGCCAGGTCGCGACGGTCGACTGTAAAATTACACCAGTCGACTATCGACCTGCAGACTGCAGATTTTTGGTTGTGCACATTTCAACCGATAGAGAGTTTTACTTTATGAAAACGATTTCTAAAAAAAACATATTTCTTATATGATCAAGTACAACTTATAAGATATATAATAGTTCCACAAAAACTAAATCAAAACTACTTGAATTTATAAAAATAGCGATTTGTTGATTTCTTTCAATTAAAACATGAATTGTGCATATAATCAGAATAAAGTTTCTTAAGAATCAAATTCATTGAAATAGCTTTGTATTCAGGTCCAAACCATATTAATACCAGAATAAGTCGAGATATAGTCAAATTCCTCGAAAACACATAAAATCTCAATTCTCTTCAAAACTCACAAAATAAGGTATTCATGAAAAACATTGTGCATATTTATGCACCAAGGAACTTCATAATTCATCAATTAAAATAAAACATATTCAGAATTAACTCTCAAGGTTTAAGAAATCTAAACTCCAACAAACCTTTCACCAAAATCTCAAAATCCCTAATTTGGATATATTTCATCAAACTCAACTCGATTCCAAATATTAATTCTCAAGACATGATCTCTTGATTCATAAATCATTTCTCTAAATTTCTCAAACTAAATCATCATTATAACTCATAAACATAATCAATTATAACATTACCATATCAAATTTCATTCAACCAATACTCAAAAGTGATAAAAAAATCTCATCTTTATTAAATTTATACATGAAATTCACCATATTCAATCAATTCAACATTAATCCAAAAAAATAGCCTACCCATGATTACTAATAGGTCATTTATCAATCTCGAATTACCCACATACAATTCTACTTATAAATAACTAGGGTTTCACAAGATTCAATTTTTATCATCAATCCAACATACATATTCACACCCAAATTCTAGCATGCTTTCTAGGAGATGAAACACCACATAAAATATTTCAAAGAACAAACAAAACAATTATATCACTCACCTTGTTGAAGAGATCGAACGAAGAGGAATAGAAATTAAGAAAAGCCTTTCTTTGCAAGAAATCCAAAGTCTTCTCCTTGGAACTCCAAAATAATAAGAAATAAGAAATCCCTATGTGTTATGCAGCAAAAGATGGCTGCACAAAATCCTATATAGTCCGGGATTTAAGATTCTAAGGTTTTTGAAAATATTTGCAAAACACTCCTTTTACAATATACCTTTTACATAAATAGACCCCTTTATTAGAAAACCAGTTAAAAACCAATTTAATCAAGTTCAAAAATTAGAAAGGTCCCCCTCCAGCATCAGCCGGCTCTGTAGGGAAAACCCAGAAAATTAGTTTTGCACTTCCCCCCTTAAAATAGAAATTTTACAAAAAGATCAACTTTTATCAAAACTTGTAAAATAAATTAAATGTGTTGAAACAAAAGGGAAACTCTTTATACCTGAATTGACTAGGCATTATAACCAGCCTAAGATTTCGAAAATCTGGAGTTTTCACCCCCATTTGGCAATTTTGCACAAAAGTCATTCTTTTTTGAAATATTTGCAAATGAGTCCAATAATTTTCAGAAAAAATCTAGAAAAATCACAAATAATCTCAAATAATAAATAATGAGTATCCTCACAATAATTTTGGCTTTTTGAACTTCTCAAAACAATATTTGCACGTATTTTGCACGTGTAAAAGATACATTTTTATATAAATATTTATTAAATCAACAAAAATCATTTCAATTCATTTTTTTTAAATCTCAAAAATAGTATTTAAAAATACGGGGCACTACAGTATATGTCTCCAAGTGGGAGATTGTTGGGGTTTGTGGATCTAATGCACGATAATGGGGTTGAGGAAGATTGACGAGAAGGAGAGTCGAAGTGGGAGCAAGAGGTTAAGAGTAGTTGGAGGCTACAGCAGAGTTGCGGTCTACCGCACCCAGGCAGGACGACCGGTCGACCGCGCAGTTGACCGTCCCACTCTCTGATTCAACATGCATCTTGAAGAAGTGACCGGTTGACTGCGTAGTCGACCGACCTGCTCTCTGTTGGAACTCGTGCAGTCGAAGGAGAAGACCGGTCGACCATCAAGATGGTGTGGTCGACCGTCCCGATGCTGAATGATGAGCGACTGAGATGGAAAGTTGTGGAATCCTATATATATATTGTATTGTGTACGATTTTATGGTTAACTGAAAAAAAAATAGAGATCTACCAGCCGGCATTAAGAGAGAGGGAGATAGAGAGAAACCCTACACCTTAGTGGTGAGTTTTTGAGAGATTTGTAAAACCTAATCTTCATATTTCTAGTGGAAATCACAGGAGTGCCTCTGCGCGGGCAAATAGCCATTGTTTGGGTGAACCTCGATAAAAATCTTGTGTGTTCTTGTGTATTGCTTTTGGTTGTTCTTTCTTCTCTTGTTTTGATTCTATAGTTCTTACATCTTGTCGTCGTTGTTAAGTTTATTTCGCAGTTAGAATTCAACAAAAACTTCTTTGGTGATAACCATATGTAAACTTGTTTTGAGAATATAAATTGAAAAATCTGAATCATTCATTTGGATTTACACATCTAAGTTAGTACACAGATGAGAAATCACGTTATTTAAGACTTATTTTTCAATGCATTAAAGTGTTACAAATTGTATGACTAAATATTGTTGTTTTTTATAATGTTATGATGGATGGACAAATAAATTTCAAATGACTTGATTTCATATATTTAAAATAATTTAGTCATTTTAGACAATGTGAATGGTTCGGATCATCTATGTGATAGTTAAGCAAAAAGTTCACATGAAGCTTATCGTGAGAACTAGTTCTCGCATGATTACTCCCATATGACAAATGAATTTCAAATGACTTGATTTTATATTTTTAGACCAATTTATCATTTTAAACAATGTGAACAGTTTGGATCATATATATATATATATATATATATATATATATAGATATAGAAAAGTGAGCTTCATATAGAGTATGAGAAAATTTTTCTCATACAAGTGATTATACTCACTTGAAGGGACCATTATGGAAGATTCACTCCGTCCATTATATTTATTATACTAATGGATGTATGTGTAGAAAAAATAAAGTGGTTTGGAGATTATTTACATGCATTATGTGGTTAAAAATGAACGATTTCAATAGTAATATAAATCGAACTACAAATTGAATCCACATAATGCATGGATGAATGACTTTCAAATGCTTGATTTTTAAATCGAACTACAAATTGAATTCACATAATGCATGGATGAATGACTTTCAAACGCTTGATTTTTTCCTGCTTACGAGGTATTGAAAGTGAATAAGTCTGAAAATTCTGAACTTGTTGATTAATTTCCACAGTGAGGTGACCCAAGAAATTAGCTTACGTACCTACCTCTTGATTGTGGCCAAAAAACTTCATAGGTTATATTTGATTGAATATTAGTCAAAGAAAGTGACTGAGACTCTAAGCTTATATTCAAACTGATATATTTTGATTTGACTATTACTATATATTTAAACTTGCATCAAACCAAATAAGTCTATATATAATTAACCAACTAATTGGGCAGGCTATTTTTAAATAATTATGCAATTAAGAGAAACTATAATTCTCCTTTAAAAAGAATAATAAAATCAAGCTACTGAGCTAGTATATCAGCTCCTCTTGTTTGTTTCTCATTTATATATCTTTACTATTATAAATTATATTAGAATAAATGAAGTTGCATAGTGTGAGAGGCAGACAAATATCCAAAATATTATATGAAATTTATCATAATTATATCATTATTACCTGAAATAAAAATATATGGAAAATGTTACCTAATCGTTTCATCAAAAAAGAATCTTGATGTTCAGTGGGTTCCATACAGACCTTAATCTGAAGAAAAATTGAAGGCATGCATGGTTTTTCTTTTCTTCATATGTTCCTTGGTCACCAAATAAACCATCATTTCATATTCTAGAGTAAGACGCATTTTGAATAAACAAACCAGTTTAATAGACTGATCAAAATTCAACAATGAAAAAAATACACATAAGAAAATTATTCTGTATTCTAGGTGCAATGCATCTGGATATAACATATAGAAGTGTGGAAGCTATCTTCATAGAATTGTTATAACATATTATACTCTAACTCTCTCATGACTGGTTGTATAGGATCACTGACATTGAAAATTTAGACATGTCTTTCATGTCTTAGTAAGCATGCAAACCAGTAAGGAAGTTCCCCTTGAGTTACATCACATGCACATGGTATCTTACAAAAACTTGTATTGTCTGTTATGGGTGGAAGTCCAGTTCTTCTAGACAGGTGATAGTTGGTCTTATAACAGGACCAGTAAGTTTTAGCTTAGATGCTAAGAGGTTGAGCTTAAAAGTTGAGATGGGCAAAGAAGGGTCTCAAATTCTAGACTAAATTAACTGTGATGTAGCCCGATATTCAGAAAAATTAGTATGATACAAAGTGTACTATTTTGATACTACTAACATTATAGAGGTGGAGTCAATGTAAAAGTTTTTTGCTATAATAACTTGTGGGCTACATCATCTCTATAATTGTAGTAATTAAAAAGAGTAGCACATAGTCAAGACAAATATGATATGAAGTTTTTTTTTTTTTTTTTTTTATAATTTTTTTTATAATTTTATAATTTTTTTTTAGGCCCATTATGCCAAAAGCGAGAGAACCCTCATCCCTCTGTTTCCCTTTTGCGCCTCATATCCCTCCCGTGCGGTGACATGAGGACATAAAAAGTGAGATCCTACAGCTTGTTCCGACCTAGGATAGTAAGAACTAGAATTCTTATCGATACTGGAACTCGTAGGGAATGAATTTATGGATGTAATCAAATATGCAGTATTTACAGAAAAAATATTCGGTTATTGGGGGAACAATCAATATACTTTTAATGTCAAATTATGATCAATTAGGACAAAAATAAAGCATTGGGTTGAACTCTTCTATGGTGTCAAGATAATAGCTATGAATAGTCATCGACTTCCAAAAAGGGGAGAAGAATGAGACCTAGTATGGGACATACAGTACATTACATATGTATTGTCATTACGCTTCAACTGAGTTATTCTATTCCACCTCTTATAAAGAAAAGAACTTAATGTAAAATACTTAATAACACTGTTGTTGCTTATTTTGATGTGGGAACAAACAGATATTGAGTTAATATTTGATAGAAACTACTAAAAAATCTGACATTTGATCGTTGCCGTGAAATGCGGTTAGAGCTCCTGAGATTGAACCTGGATCGTTGATTGAACACCATAATTTGGATCCGACGGTTGCTGACGTGACCGAAGAACCTGCAAAAAGCCTGAAACACTGGGGGTCGGCCCCAGCGATAGACCATTCGACGCTCAAGTCAGAACTAGAGAAATAAAGAGAGTTTGAGAGAGAAACTATTGATTACCTTCTGACTGAGGGGGGGAGGGGGTGTATTTATAGACCTGAGAAACAGTACGAGAGATTGATATGAATCCATTAGATCGACTATGAATTCCTTATCTCCTATTCGAATCTCCCCTTCAAAAGATAAGCTTTCTTATTTGGGGATAAGATATTTGACTAACTGCCTTCATGGACTGGGTCTCTCTTATTGGGCATAATCTATCACTTTTTATGGGCTTGAGAGAGACCCATGTCTTGTAGAGGAGTCTGGAGAAGGCTCTGACATGTTAAAAAGGTCCGTTATGATTAATCTGTCTGTGGAAGCTTTGAGATATGTGTTAGAATCGTACGTCCCTGATTTGCTGCGAGTTTTTACCATTATCACACACTGTGATATAAAAGACGATTTCCTCCTACAGAGCGCTAGTAGTTACTTTGTGGGTGCTCGATTCTATGAATGATCCGCACTATTCGTTTTATTCTTTATGTCATACTTATATCTATTAGTATTCATTGTCTGCCGTATGGAAAAGAAAATTTAACTAGATATATTCAATATTCATGCATAAAATTAATGGTAAATATGCATATCTAAAATGAAGACATTCGTGTAGATATTTTTAAAATTTTTTTTTTTTGAAAGCAATAGTAAAAAGAGTGTTCATACATGGATGACAGGATAAGAATAGTGAGATTTGGCCTAGCTGATCAAAATGGTTGTCTATTCATAAATTAGTGACATTTGCATAAGAAAACGAAAAAAAAAAAGAAGAAAGACTATGCATAAGACGTAGACCATTACCTAACACTAATCAATTATATAGAAGTGTGCAAGCTTGGTTTAAACATATTATATATAGTCTTTCTCTCTCATGACCGGTTGTATAGGATCACTGACATTGAAAATTTCGACATGTCTCACATGTCTTAGTAAGCATGCAAACCAATAAGGAAGTTCCCCTTGAGTTACGTGCACATGGTATCTAACAAAAACTTGTATTGTCTTAGTAAGCATGCAAACCAATAAGGAAGTTCCCCTTGAGTTACGTGCACATGGTATCTAACAAAAACTTGTATTGTCTGTTATGGGTTTTACGTGCACAGGTGATAGTTTTTTTTTGAGGTAACTAGACAGGTGATAGTTGGTCTTGTCATGTAGATCTTACATGGTCAAGGTTTTTCATCCACGTGTAGATGATTCATTTAACTTTTTATTTTTTTTAATTTTTTTTATTTTAACGCGGATAGAGCCAAAAGACTCAAGCCAAATATTTATATATAAAAGAATAAGTCAAACAAATACAAGGAGTAAAACCGAGAAAAAGGCAAAGATAAACAGCTACACAACAGTGGAAAGATCCAACCAAAAATTGAATACATAGCTGAGCAAACCACAACCCAAAATCAAACCTCCAGTCCGACAAAAGCCACCCAAAAGACAGGGATATAACACAGCGGATGGAGAGGAAGCAGCAAGAGGTCCATGTACAAACGACGCGGTACACCGATAACCTGACGCGACAATCAAGATTGAACGGGAGCTGGCAGTCTCCACAAGCAGCGCACCACCAACAGGAGGGGAAACCCATAGTCAACCAAGAAGCAAGTTGAACTAAATAACAGACACCAAAAAAATAGGGCGAACAGAAAAAAAGATGATTCATTTACAAATTGTACTTTTTAGGATAATATATACACCAGTAAGTTTTAGCTTAGATGCTAAAAGGTTGAGCTAAAAGGTTGAGATGGGTGAAGAAGGGTATCAGATTCTAGACTAAATTAAATATGATGTAGCCCAATATTCAGAAAAAATAGTATGATACATATGAAAAATGCTAAGTACTGTATTTTTTTTAAAGGGAAAAGATGGAGTATGACCACTCTGTTTCATTAATAAGGAGTTAATAAAACAAATTTAGTGTACTGAGCCAAGTACAATAACCTATGCAACAACAAAAGAATATAAATCCACCTTAAAACATGGAGGGTGGGGCACAAGACGGTACAAAGCAACATATAACAAACAAAATACATCTAATCAAACTACTCCCCCCAACAAATCCTGGGGTGGTGGGGAACAATCAACCACACGAATCTGATTGGCCTGACACATTCCTCAGTCTAGCGTCGGCCCAATCTCTACAACAATAGTACAAAGTACTGTACTATTGTTTGTTTACTACTTTGATACTACTAGCCTTATGAAGGTGGAGTTAATGTAAAAGCTTTTTGCAATAATAACTTGTGGGCTATATCTCTATAAGTGTAGTAATTAAAAAAAGAGTAGTACATGGTCAAGACAAATATGATTTGGAGTTATGAGTCATCAAGTAATGTATTGTCAAGGTGTAAATCACCCTAGGAAGGTGGGGTGAATAGGATGATTATGCGGAATTAAAAAAAATTTAAAAATAAAGTTTTTTTTTGAAGAAAAGGTGGAGTCTGGCCACCATGTTTCATTAATAAGTGATTAATAAAACAAACTCAGAATACTGAGCCTACAACAAAATCCTACAATCAAAACAGAAGTACATAACCTCCACCCCGAATATGGGGGGTGGGACAAAAGAAAACACATAAAGTAGCCGTAAAGAAATACATCATACCCCCAACAAACCCTGGGGTGGTGGGTATCAATGACCATCGTCGACCGTGTTGGCTATCAATCGATCGTCGGTCCGATCTCGATCTCCTCATCATCAAACTCCTCTACCTGGAATACACTCGCAATCCTTTTCCTGGGACCTGCTGCTGCCACATTAGCCCAAAATGAAATAAAATGCATAATGTGAGTCAAATTGTCCGAAATACTATTGCAAGTTTTACGAAAGTAAAGATTATTTCTGTCTAGCCAGAGAACCCAGGTCATTGCGGCGATAGCGATATACCACGCTTCTCTCATAGCACCCCTCTCTGTCGTGAACTTTGGATCTACCCACAGGTCCTTATATGTACTAGGGTATTGAGATGTCCCTAGGGCACTGAGTACCTCTACAAGTAACGCTTTGCACCTAGGACACTGAAGAAAAAGATGATCTCTAGTCTCCAGGGCAGCGTGGCAGAACCCACATTGAGAGTACACATTCGGTTGGCGCTTAGCGAGGTTTTCTCTAGTCAGGATCGCATCATTTAGTACCAACCATAAGAAAACTTTGATTTTTAGCAGGGCTTTCGTTCTCCAGACGACGGCAGACCACTTTGGGGTACATCCCCTAAAATGGATGCGATTGTACATGGAGCGAACCGTGAACTTGCTGTTCTTCTCCAATCCCCAGGATTTTTTATCGGGCCCCTGAGAGCAACCAATTGCAGCGTTGGTGATGTAGGCCTGAAGTTCCGTTAGTCTGAGCTGAGAGCCTATGGCAAGCGGTTGTTTGAAAGCTGGCTTCCAGGCGCCTCTTTTCCAGGCTGCGGCCACCGTGCAGTGTGGTTGTGTCGCCTAAATCGGGGAACGGGGTTCTGAGTATGTGATCAGCACACCACTTGTCCCACCAAAATCTAGTGAGTCTGCCTTTACTGATAGCTGATTTGACACAACTATGGAAGGGTTCGTATGCCTTAGTGATACCTTTCCAGAACCAGGATACCAGAGGGCCTATCCTGAAGCTCAGATTTCTCGTTCCATTTCCATGCATATATCCCTGAACAAATTGTTGCCACCCTTCTCCATTAGGGTGGAAAACTTTTCACCACCATTTACCCAGTAGCACCAGATTCATATCTCGAAGATCAATTATACCTAGGCCTCCATGTATCTTTTTCATGCACGCCTTCTCCCATCTAATGAGGTGATATCCTCCTCGGTCCGGGTCTGTCCCTTTCCATAAGAAACGTTTCCTAGTCCGGTTAATTCTTTGGATTACCCATCGTGGCATTTCAAAGAAAGAGAGATAATAGGTAGAAAGGTTTGAGAGGATTGCATTAACAAGCGTGACTCTCCCTCCCAAAGATAGGGCTTTGCCTTTTCAGTCTGCTAGCCGTTTCTCAACCCGGTCAATGATGGGTAGCCAATCCGCCTTTTTGAGTTTCCCGGGTCTTAGCGGAAATCCAAGGTGTTGAATAGGGAAACTATCGGTGGAGAAATTGAGGGTTGTGGCATGATCAAGAGCCTCTTCTGGAGTCAGAGCAATGGGAAGGAGAGCACTTTTGTGGAAATTAACTCTGAGACTAGACCAAGCTTCAAAGCAATACATAATTTCTTTGAAGACGGTAGTTTATCCTAGGTTGCCATTGCCAAATAGGAGAGTATCGTCTGCATATTGGAGTATAGAGCATCCTTGACGATTGAATCCCTTAGCCACTGGTACGATCCAACCTGCTCTACTGCATTTAGCCATCATGGATCTTAGAACGTCTGCCACGATGGTAAAGAGAAGGGGTGAGAGCGGATCTCCTTGTCTAAGCCCCTGTTTGTAGGAGAAAGGGTAGTCTGATATCACATTTACCAAAATAGCCGTCTTGCTGGTGGTAAGACAAGTGTGGATCCATCTGATCCATCTGTCCCTAAAACCTCTTCCAGCAAGTGCTTCCAATAAACAGTCCCATTCAATAGAGTCATAGGCTTTCTCAAATCCAGCTTCAGGAGGTAGCTCTTAGAATTAAATGAGTGGCTTTGATGGATAGTCTCTTCAGCCGTTGTTATACTGTCCTGAATACATCTTCCCTTGATGAATCTCGTCTGGTCCTGACTAATGAGGCCATCCATTACCTTTTCCAGTTTGTTAGCGAGAATCTTGGTAATGATCTTTACAGAGTAGTTAAGGAGGCTTATGGAGCGGAAGTCTCCAACACGTCGGGAGTCTTCTTTCTTAGGAATCAGCACAACCTCCGCATAGTTGACTCTCCCTAATTTGAGTTTATGTTCGTAGAAGTCTTCAAACAGCTTCAGCAAATCACCGTTGAATTCCTCCTAGAATATCTGATAGAATAGAATCGGGAAACCATCTGGACCTGGAGCCTTATCTTTTCCAAGTTGTTGGAGTACCTTCCAGACCTCATTCTCATTGAAGGGTGCTTCGAGGGATTGCAACCTAGGATCTGAAGTGCCTGCTTGGTCTTGCCAGAAATCGTGTTGGAGAGGGACTCTCAAGTCCGCTTTGTGCCCAAAGAGGCGCTTGAAGTGGGACTGGAAAGCTAGCTTAATAGCAATGTCGCCTTGTACCATTCCGAAATCCGAGTGGATTGAGTGAATGAGGTTAGATCTACGCCAGGCGCTGGCAACTCGGTAGAATAATGCTGTGTTCGCGTCTCCCTCTTTGAGCCACAAAATTCTGGATCATTGTTGCCATTTAATTTCCTCAATCCTGTAGAGATGGTCAATTTCTTACATGAATTGGAGCAATCGATTCCGCAAATTCTGAATTAGATCCCTAGTTTCTTCAGTCTTCTCAAGTTTCTCAATTCCTTCAAGCAGGGATTCCTTTGCTCTCCAAATCAGTGCAAATCTGGTTCGGTTCCATTTCCTGAGCATGTCCCTGAGTCTTCCAATCTTTTCACACCATATAGCGGCCGCCTCGCCACCCTTAGTCGGGCGAGTCCAACTCTCGTTGACCATGTGGTGGAAGCCTTGAATTTCTAACATTGCTTTCTCGAACTGAAACTTTGACGGCTTTTTGGGTTGATCTTTTCCGAAAGATAAGAAAATAGGCACGTGATCTGAGGTTGATTTAGGGAGTGATTTAGCCGATGACAACATAAATTTGGTCTCCCAGTCCGTGGAGACCAAGATCCTATCTAACTTAGCAAGAATGGGCACCGCTTGCATGTTCGACCAGGTGAAGAGCCTATCAGATATGGGAATGTCAGTCAACTCCAGGTCCATGATAACCTTATTAAACTCTTCCCTGTCGTGGTCACTAGACCCTCTGCCTCTGTGTTCTGAGGCAAATCTTGTGATGTTAAAATTGCCCCCCACCACCCAAGGGCGTGGCCATTGTGCTTGGATCACTCTTAGTTCCATCCAGAATGCCATTCTAAAGGCCGACATATGTGGTCCATAGACCACTATAATCGATTGAGTACACTGGTTGGATTTTCGCTACAGTAATACCGACAAAGAAAATTGCTCGTGAAGCTCGTCTAGACAACAATAGAGGTTGGGGTTAAAACCTAAGGCGATGCCCTCGATGCCCCAACTGATGGAGACATTCTTCATTCTGAGACTCGATTTTCCCCTACTCTCCTAATTCTAGACATGTTAGAAAGTTTGGTCTCTTGTAGACCCATATTGTTAGCCTTCGACCTGGCTATGACTTTCTTAACCATTTCTCGCTTGTCCCGCTCACCGAGGCCTCTAACGTTCCAGAATAGGGCCTCCATTAACTACGGCTAGGGTAGGGATCGTGACTCGTTTTGGACATCGAGTTCAAATTAAGACTAATCCTTTTGGTCTCCCATCCTTTAATTTGATTAAGGAGGAGGGCGTTCCTATCAATATCGGTAACCGCAAGACCACAGGTTTCGGCTAGATAGAAAATCTCAGTATCAGTCATGAAATTAAAAATAGAAGCTAGGAAAGAGCCTGTACCTCTGACGCTTGTCTTAGTCGACTTAGCAGCTGCAGCAATCTCTAGGTAGTCGTCTAAGGACTCCTCAATAGCCTTCTTAGCGACTTTCTAAACCCTGAATCCTGGATCGCTTAGAGTGTAGGCTGGCTCCAAAGGCTGTGATGGAGGAAAAGTCGCAGGAACAAACTCATGTGAGATACCCGCAAGATCTTCAGCTAGTCCCTTAGAGTCAAGCGACTCTCCCTTTGAATAATCAAAGTCATCATCGAGATTTAGTCTATCATCTCGATCTTCTTCGTCGGGGATAGTGTTAGTTGGGCTTGTGCATAAGGACCCCGCTTTGGAAACAGAAAATTGTAGTTCCCTGTCTGTTGAAATAGACCCCTCTTTGGGCCCATTTAAAATCTCCTTATTTATAATCCCCCCTCCATCAATCTTCTCATTTTCAATACTAACCATAGGCCCCCACACACTTTCAACAAGCCCAAGATTCTTTAAAAGCCCATGGTCTTCATTTAAATAAACCTCCGACCCACGCCTGTCTCCGCTCTGAGCTCTCATTTTCTCTGAGACGAGGGCAGGATACGTAATCTTGTTCCTGTGGCTCAACTGGTTCATGACTCTGAGGTTTTCGTCAGATGGACCTCCACTTGGCACTATCAGGTTGGCTGGCGGAGAAATCAAAGACTTTGGCGTAGAAAATGAAGCGTCGAGCGAAGAAATGAAGACATTTTGTTTCCCTCTTCGTGGTATACGACGCTTTCCTTTCCTTGTTTCTTTCCACTCTGTGCCTTCCCTTTGCCTATGTATCTTCCTTCGACATTGCTTTGCACCCTTCTGGGTCTGAGTCTCTGTCTGCACTCCCTTCTGTGTTCATCTTTCTCCCCAAAATGTTAGCCCTCGAGCTTTTCTCTCGTCTCAAGGCTACCAACTTTTTCCCCTTTGGCGAACGACTTTGCATGTCATTTTGCATGTCGACAATCGAGAGGCTTTTGCCTTTTGTAGCTCTTGTACAGCATATCTCCCCTCTGTGCTCCTCTTGCCTCACCTCCCCACCATCCTTACCAACTTCGAAATGAAGACTTCCATTTTGAGGTTTCTTTTGACCCTCTTTTAGATGGGTCAGATCTGTGCCTACCAAACTTCCCAAATCTTGTAGTGGGTGTAGATCTGATTTCCGAGCATCTGGGCCGTTGGATCTGTTGGTCGATACTCGTTCTCGACCAACTTTGATCGGAGACTCTGTTCTTGGTTCTGATCCCTCCGCCATGTGCTCCTGGCGCCGCTCCTTACCTCTCGCCTCTTTGATGAGCTCCCTATGTGCTCGCTCGACCTCGTGAGCCCCATCGATGGTCAAGTCCCACTTTGGTGAGACAACCTGTTTGTACGAGCGACCGTCTCTGAGAGCTGTGGGGGGAGTGGGGGAAGTGATGGCCGATCTTTCTGACTCTGGCTCCGCTCGCTTGTCGAGCACAAATCGAATGAGATATGATTCTTCAAAGGAGTAAACCTTGGCGAACCGTGGCATCAACGAGATGTCAGCACTCCTGATAAGAATCCTCGCTGACACTATTTCGGATCAGCGAATAGTTTTCTCGTCGATCTCTTCAATCGATCTGAAGTCGACGACGATCTCTTGCAGCGCCTCCCTCTTCCAGAAATGGAGTGGCACGTTATGTATCCATATCCAGAACATGTCGCCTTGTGGAGCTCCGCTCCGAAGCTTGGTGACCATGCAAAGAATTCCATTTTGAAATGGCCGAAGTCCACAATCCCCATACCTGTGACCTCGCCCACCTTTTCCGGCGATGGGAAGGACACGAAGAACTGAAGGTGACACATTTTCTTTGCGACCCAATCTCTGTGTGCCCTCATAGGCCACCTGGCATTTAGCGCATGGAGTAGGTGAGTCTCCGAAGGGCTCCCTGACCTCACTCTGGCCATAACGCACCACTGTCGGAGCCACTTCTCCTCGTTCTTGATTGTGTCCAGATTCTTTACAAGTCTGATTAGGGTGGGGTTCTCAGGCGATTTACCTCTGCTTACTGGGCGTTCCTCGTCATTGTGGGTTTTGACAACATTGGTGCAAACATATGATAAGTGTCCCCACTTCATACACTTGAGGCATCGAACCTCCTTAGTGCAATCTTTACGGTAATGGCCAATTCGCCGCAATTAAAGCAGGGTATCAGTTTTCGCTTTCCTTTCTGTTGCTTCTTTTTTATGTCGAGTTGAGGAGGGGGAGTGACGTTCTGCCTTTTCTTTGTTTTGTTGACGACTTCAACCCATTGCTCCCCTTCTACAACCGAGTCTATATCCATGGTAATCTCATTTTGTGGGACCCCATCTTGGGCCCGCTCAACGGCGGATTTAAGTGGAACTATAGCCTGCGATTAAGGGGGTGGAGCAGGGAGGGGGTTGGGGTTCTGTTCAGGTTTGTGGTGGTGTGAGTGGTGCCTTGCTGGGGGCGGGAGGAGTGGTGAGAAGTACTTTGGTGTTTGTGGTGGTTACTCCCCTCTGATGTACTGGTATAGCTGTCGTTCTTTTATGTTGGTAAATGTTTCTGAGATGGATATCTGTCTTGAACTGTCGGTGATGATCGTAGTCCCTCTGGCTAACCCCATCTCTATGAGAGTGACTCTGGACCAGGGGGGAGGGGTTCTTTTACGTCCATACGGACCAGTAGGAGGACCCCCTCTATGGGCCCATCCCCTGGGGATCCACTATTTACGGTGATGATCGCCTTCCCCTCCTGTCGCTGATGTGCACTTCGGTGTGCACGCATTGGGGAATGTGCATGTCTGAGTCTCGAAAAGTCTCCCTCATAGGGCTTGGTCGGTTGTCGAGGGGGTGGGGGGGGGGGTATTGTATCAGTCACTACAATGGTAGTAGCAGGAGGTTTGGGGGGGGGGGGGGGTGGGGGCGCCGGAGAGGAGGGGGTGGCATAGGGGCAGAGGAAGGTGGGGGAGAGGTGGGGGTGTTGAGTGAGTGGCGTGCCCTCTCATTGGGCCCGTACCCACTTAACTCAAGCTCGGTTAGCATGGTGGGGGTGAGGTAAGTGAGAAGAGAGTTGGGGATGGCAGGAGTGGTAGCAACTGTCGACGGTGGTGGAAGTGAGGCAACAGATCTAGAGGAATAAGACGATCAGAGATCAGCAAAGGGGGGGTGGGAGAGAAAGGAGGTGTAGCTGGCATGGTGCAATCTTCATGGTCGATCTTTACGTATTGTTAGACCCATAATTCTACAGCTATAATCTATAATTTAAAAATAATGTTGCAAATTAAAAGAAAAGAGATAGAGAGAACAAACACAACAAGCACAAGTGACAGCGATATAACGTGGTTCGACCCCCAAGTCTACGTCCACACCACCTACTTGTAGCAATTCTCTGCCACAAGCGTTCCACTATACTCAAACCCTTGTACAGTGATTCTCAGATTCAGGCCGAAAGATCTTTTACACCTACAGGACTCCTAACACAAGCCCCATCAATCTCACCGAAGTGGGAGAAAAGAAAAACTCAAGATCCTTAATGATCCTGACTGAAGAAAATACATAAGTATCACACACACTCGGATTGATTATTGAATTGATTAGTTCAGAAGATTTTTTTCAGACTAATAGGTGGGGAATACACAGTGGGTTCGTTCTAATATATAGATGGGGAAGTGTATCTATCAAAAATAGAAACGATACATTCCAGAAAAGTGAGCAGCGCGAGTTATGGTTAACCGCAATTACGGAATAGTCGACCGTTCATCTTTTAAACGAAAAGTCGAAAGATAAATGGTTGACTGCTTCATTATATTGCTATAACGTGCGGTCGACTGTGGTGTGGTCGACCGACACTATAGTACGGTTGACCGCAATCGTGCTGTTCATGACGAATCCACTTTATATTCTTACCATATACTAATCAATCAAACAATCAATCAAATACATATGAAATCTCACAGATATGGAATTACAAGAATTGATCTTGTTGGCTTTCTTGGGCACTAATCAACATGTGCTCCTTTTTGAATAACTTCTTCTTTTGCTTGATTTTGTAATCCTTCTTTATTGCTTTCTTTCTTTGCCTATTCTTGAATCTCTTTTGAGTCTTTTATTGATAATAGTTAGTCCTGAAAATTTGAACAACTCAATTTAAACTTATTAGTATTTATAGACACGTTTTGTGCACACAAAACTAAGAGTCAACAATCTCCCCCTTTTGGTGTGAACAAAACATGCATTTGAATGTTGAAAATAAAGCATATAAATACTCCCCCTTAATCCAATACTTCCTGTAACATGAATTTTCATAGATAAAAAACATTTAAGAAAGATTTGTAAAAACACATAAATACTCCCCCTTAATTCAATACTTCCTGGAGCACGGATTTTCAATATTTTATTTATTTTCAGTAACTTTCAGTTAAAGATAATCATAAAAAGATTCTCCCCCTTTTTGAAACACACCAAGAGGGAGCAAACGAATAGCATAAGTGTATAACATACTCCATTGAAGAAAAAAAATTAAATTAACTGACATTAAGCAAAACATGAGATTAATTTGGAGAATATAATATTTTTAAAAACGTAAGGAAAATCTACTTATATGATACCGTTGATCGCGAGGCTCTTTGATATACAGTGAGAGCTCTTCATGGTATCATAGATTTAAGATTTTTCAATACAGATGTGTGACATAGATCAAAAGATGAAGAAGAGTGAATTTTAAGAAACAAAATCATAGAACATTATAAAGACGTCTCTTAAAAATAAAAAAAATGAACAACCAGTAAAAGAGCTGGTCGACCGAACGGGCGGCCGAAAACCAATTTAAGTTATAAAATAGACAACTAACTCGAGAGCGAACCAGTTGACCGCATGGTCGATCGTCAACCCTGTAAACATAGTATTGATAGTGGACGAAAAAAAACAGAGAGTGAACCGGTCGACCGCACGGTTGACCGCAAATACTGAAACCCAATTTTCGAAAATAAAAGGAAATCAAAACAAAGACCGAGAGTGCGCTGGTCAACCACCCAGTCGACTGTACACCTTCACAGGCATACAATCGCTCATCTAGTCGATCGAAAACCAAGTTTAAGCAGAAATATCAATAACATTCAATTCTCCCTTTAAAAAATAAAGTTGTTTTTCACTTAAAGGCTTAGTAAAGATATCGGCAAGTTGAGAATCAATGAAAACATAGTCAAGAATAATATCTCCCTTTTGAAAGTGGTATTTAATAAGTGGTAGCGAATATCAATATATTTTGTGCGACTGTGTTGATCTGAATTCTTTGTCATATGAACAGTACTAGTATTATCGCATTTAATAGGAATGTGATCAAAAAATACCTTGTAGTCCTCTAAAGTGTGTTTCATCCATAATACCTGTACACAGCAGGATCCGGCGGTAATATATTCAGCGTCGGTAGTGGAGAGAGTTACAGAATTCTGCTTCTTGGATGCCCATGAGACAAGACAGTTTCCCAAGAAGTGACATGTGCCGCTAGGGCTTTTTATGTCTGTTAAGATGCCGGCATAATCTGCATCAGAGTACCCTACAAGAGAAAAGTTTCTATTTTTCGGGTAGCAAAGTCCAGTATTTGGTGTGCCTTTAAGATATCGAATGACACGATTAACGACAACCAAATGTGATTCTCATGAATGAAAGCGTGCACATAAACAAACACTAAACATGATATCTAGAAGAGATGCAGTAATATAAAACAAACTACCAATCATACCACGATAAGTAGAACTATCAACATTGTTACCAGATTCATCCTTGGAAAGCTTAGTGGTAGTTGCCATAGGTGTTTTGTAAGCATTTGCATTTTCAAGTCCAAACTTTTTGACTAGTTCCTTTGCATATTTGGATTGATTTATAAAGATGTCATCATTTCTTTGTTGTATTTGAAGTCCAAGAAAATAAGTTAGTTCACCCATCATACTCATTTTGAACTAATCCTGCATTTGCTTTGAGAATTCCTTGCAAATATTTTCATTAGTAGATCCAAATATAATATCATCAACATAGATTTGAAAAATCAAAATATCTTTAGAAACATGTTTTATAAATAGTGTAGTGTCTACTTTCCCTTTAGAGTAGCCTATGTGAACTAGAAACAAATTTAGTCGTTCATATCAAGCCCGAGGAGCTTGCTTCAAACCATACAAAGCTTTATCAAGATGAAATACATGGTTTGGGTCTGTGGGATCAGTGAATCCCGGTGGTTATGCAACATAAACTTCTTCCGAAATAAAACCATTTAAGAAATCACTTTTGACATCCATTTGAAAAAGAGTAAAGTCCATATAAGAGGCAAAGGCAAGTAAAATGTGAATGACTTCAAACCGTGCAACAGGTGCTAAAGTTTCATCAAAATCGACACCTTGTTGGTTATAACCTTGTGCAACAAGACGGACATTGTTTCTAGTAATAGTGCTTGATTCATCTAACTTGTTCCTAAACACCCACTTATTTCCAAGTATGGTCTTATTGTGAGGTCTAGGAACAAGTCTCCATAATTGATTCCTTTCGAATTGATTAAGTTCTTCTTGCATTGCATTGATCCAGTTATTATCTTGCAAGGCCTCCTTAATATTCTTAGGTTCAAGTATAGAAACGAAAGTGGAAAACACATGAAATTTTGAGCTTGTGTGCAAGTAGTTACCCCTTTCGACATATCACTTCTTATAAGATTTGGTGGATGGCTGGACATTATTTTCCATGCGGGGTGCCTTTCATTTGTGGAAAGTTGATGTTGTATATGCTCATCTTTCATGACATCAATTTGTTGTGAAGGCATCTCTTCTATTTGGGATTTGGATGCATCTTCATTTTGAGGAGGCTTGTGATTTTGAGAGTTCGTATTTGGTTCTTGGTCAATTTGTACCTGCTTCTTTTCAACCCGAACACCTGTCTCATCATCATCAACAACATGCAATATTTCTTTGGTGTAGGGATTAGTTTCATCAAATATAACATCAATGGATTTCTGAATGGTGAATCTTCTTTTATTAAATACACGATATGCCTTGCTACTTAGAGAATATCCTAAAAATACGCCTTCATCACTTTTACGATCAAATTTTTCGATCAAAATTTTCCAAATTATCAAGAGTATTTAAAATAAATACTTTACACCCAAAGACGCGAAAGTAACTTAAATTGGGAATTTTGCCATTATATAGTTCAAAAGGTGTTTTATCAAGATATTTCCTAATGGTTACTTGGTTAATTGTATAACATACTGTATTGACAGCCTCTGTCCAAAATGATTTAGGTAAAAAAATTTCACTAAGCATGGTTCGGGCCATTTCTAGAAGAGATCGATTATTTCTTTCAACAACCTCATTTTGTTGGGGAGTGCGAGGACAGACGAACTCATGTTTTATTCCCTTTTTGTCATAAAATGATGTGAAGGGTTTGTTTTGAAATTCTCCACCATGATCACTACGAATAGTAACAATGGTGAGGCTTTTCTCATTTTCCACTTTATGACAGAATTTTTGAAAAATATACAGTGTGTCATCTTTTTGTCACAAAAAGAAAATCCAAGTAAATCTACTATAATCATCAATAATTACAAAGGCATATCGTGCACCTCCATTACTACGTGTCCGTGATGGTCCATTAGATCCATGTGTAAAAGTTCAAGGGGTCTAGAAGTTGATACCATTTTTTTGGGCTTGTGAGAACTTTTAATTTGCTTACCGAACTGGCACGACCCACAAGGTTTATTTTTATCAAATTTGACTTTTGGGATCTCCCTCACAAGCTCCTTGGTTACAAGTTTGTTGAGATTATCCATGGCTGTGTGTCCAAGTCGCCGATGCCATAACCAACCATCCTCATTTCTAGCAACAAAGCACCTCATATTCTCCTGTGCTAATTCATTAGAATTTATAACATATACATTGTTACATCTATTAGCGAGAAGTAAACAAGATTTACTGCTATCTAGTATAGTGCATGCATTTTTATCAAAAGTAACAGTATAACCTTTGTCACATAGTTGGCTGGCGCTAAGTAAGTTGTGTTTCAAACCTCTTACCAATAGAATATCCTCAATGGAGTATGAAGAACGAAAGTTTATTTTACCTTTACCGATGGTTTGACCAGTGCTATTATATCCAAAGATGATATCCTTCCCTTTTCCCCTTGATAGTAATGCAAAGTATCTATTGTCACCTGTCATATGGTTTGGGCATCCACTATCATGGTACCACCGATCTTTAGTCTTAATACACTGAGGTACCTACATCAAGATTAGTACGTATAATTTTGGTTGCCTAAATTTATTTTGAACCAACATTTACATTCTTTCTTAACCAAACGAAATTAATATTCCTTTTTATTGAGCAATTATAAGAAATATATCCTAATCTACAACAATAGTGACATGTGATACGATTATGCCTTGGGTCACAAACACTTGCATAGTTTTGAGTTGATTTGTGATTCTATTAGTGACCATGCATGTGTGTATGACATGATGATTTAGATTTTTGATGGTGTATTGGCTCTTCGTAACCAAGCTCTCGATTATCATGATAAGATCTTGAATTCTTTATAATAAGATAACTGGGCCCTTCATATTTTTCAACAATTTTCTCGAGCTCAATTACTTATTTACAAAGTTTTTTCCTAGTCATCTCATCGTCTTTAGTGTTCCAACGAATAGTGTCTAGGGTAGCATCAAGTATTCTATTTTGTTCAAGAGCTTCATTACACCCTTCTAGGACTGCAATCGAGCCGAGCCGAGCCGAATACCTTCAGGCTCGAGCTCGACTCGTTTACGAAACGAGCTCAGTTTTGAGCTCGAGCTCGGTTCGAGCCGAGTTTTGACCGAGCTTTGACCGTATTCGAGCCAAATAGCTCGCGAGCTTAGCCTAAAAAAAAAACCCAAGCTCGAGCTCGGCTCGTTTACGAAACGAGCTCAGTTTTGAGCTCGAGCTCGGTTCGAGCCGAGCTTTGACCGAGCTCGAGCCAAATAGCTTGCAAATAGCTCAATTCGTTTGCAGCCCTACACCCTTCCACTACCTCATCAAATTTTCTTTTACATTCTTCTAAATCATCAGTGAGTTTAGCAATATAAACAGATTTCTCATGAATTTCTCTTAAGTTTTCATCATGTGTTGCTAAGGATTCTTGAATTGTTGTTTTAAATACTCATTTTCCTCTAGCAGCTCATCGTGATCTTTTCTGAATGACTCGAATTTTTCTATAATCAAAGAATTTTTATTTTTCAGTTTTTGATTTTTAGCAATGCAAGAGTCATGTGATTCATTTGGAATTTGTTTATATTGTCTTAATTCACGACTTAATTTCTTAGCATAATCTTTTAATCCATTACACATGTCTACTAAATTATCGTAAGTGGATTCTTCGATTACCTCTTCTTGAGATGGTGATTGCACCTCACCATTCCTAGGAGCCATGAAGCCAATATTGTTGTGATCTTGCTCATCCTCACTTGAATTTGAGTCTAGCCATGTTGCTTTTAGCGCCTTCTTTTTCAATCCCGAATTTGGGTGGTAGTAGTCTCTATTCCTGTCCTGTGAGACGAGACAATTTGCCCGAATGCATCCAGACTTCTTGCATTTGTAGCATACATCTTCTTTATCATTTTCTCTTTCTCCTTGGTACATGCTATTTTTTTTTGTTTAAGGTACTTATGAAATTGCTTAGTCAATAAGGCGATGTCTTCGTCTGACTCCTCACGATCTGATTCTGCTTTTGATGAGTCTAGCCATGTTGCTTTTAGCGCGTTCTTTTTCAATCCTGAATTTGGGTGGTAGTAGTCTCTATTCCTGTCCTGTGAGACGAGACAATTTGCCCGAATGCGTCCAGACTTCTTGCATTTGTAGCATACATCATCTTTATCATTTTCTTTTTCTCCTTGGTACATGCTATTTTTTTTTGTTTAAGGTACTTATGAAATTGCTTAGTCAATAAGGTGATGTCTTCGTCTGACTCCTCACGATCTGATTCTGCTTTTGATGGTCGCGATTTTTCTGCTTTGAGGGAAATGGTCCTCTCTTCGGATTTTGCTTCAATCCCGATGTTCTGTATCTTTTGGTTTCTATCATCTCCATCTCGTATGTCTTTAGATTTCCTTGGAAGATATAGTAGTCGAATCCCTTTTCCTAAAGAGTCTCCCTTATTGCAGCAGCTTTTACATTCCATTCAGGCGTGAGACAACTTATGAGTTTTCTGACCTTTTAGTCATCATCCAACCCCTTACCTAAGCTCTCAAGCTCGTGCGCAATGATATTGAAACGGGCAAGCATTTGATCTACGTTCTCTCCTGGCAACATACGAAAAATATCAAACTTATAAAAACATAAATTTACTTTAGCTTTTACATCGGAAGAGGTTCCCTCATGCTGTTTCAGCATGTTGTTCCAAATTTCGTATGTTGTTTTATAATTTCGCCCACATCGCATTAATTCTTCATTGTTCAATCCTGCATACAGAGCCGTTATAGCTTTGGAGCTTGCAGTTTTTAGTGCTAGCTCTGCTTTCAAGAAGGCCGTCTTTCCATAGCTGAGCGGAATATCTGCTTTGTTTATACACACATTCCATACTTCTTCTCCAAGCATCTGTAAGAAATAAGACATACGAACTTTCCAAACATCATTACATTTTTCATTAAATTATGGTGAGCGTGTTAGAGTTGTCCCATTGGAGATGAATGACTCCGATGAGTACAAGTTTTCGGCAGGAGGGATTTTGGCCATTGGACCTTTTGCTTAAGCTTTTAAGCTCTTAGTAAGCACCACTGTAAATCACCCTGTGGGGGGGGGGGGGGGGTTGAATAGGGTGATTGTGCAGAATTAAAAAGTTTTAAAAATAATGTTGCAAATTAAAAGAAAAGAGATAGAGAGAGCAAACACAACAAGCACAAGTGACGCAGCGATATAACGTGGTTCGTCCCTAGGTCTACGTCCACACCACCTACTTGTAGCAATTCTCCTCCAGAAGCGTTCCACTATACTCAAACTCTTATACAGTGATTCTCGGATTCAGGCCGAGAGATCTATTGCACCCACAGGACTTCTAACACAAGCTCCGTTAATCTCACCGAAGTGGAAGAAAAGAAAAACTCAAGATCCTTAATGATCCTGACCGAAAAAAACACATAAGTATCACACACACTCGGATTGATTATTGAATTGATTAGTTCAGAAGATTTTTCTCAGAGTAATAGGTGGGAAATACACAGTGGGTTCGTTCTAATATATAGATGGGGAAGTGTATCTATCAAAAATAGAAACGATACATTCCAGAAAAGTAAGCAGCGTGAGTTATGGTCAACCGCAATTACGGAACAGTCGACCATTCATCTTTTAAACAAAAAGTCAAAAGATGAATGGTCGACTGCTTCATTATATTGCTATAACGTGCAGTCGACAGTGGTGCGGTCGACCGACACTATAGTACAGTTGACCGCAATCGTGTTGTTCATGACGAACCCACTTTATATTCTTACCATATACTAATCAATCAAACAGTCAATCAAATACACATGAAATCTCACAGATATGGGATTACAAGAATTGATCTTGCTGGTGTTCTTGGGCACTAATCAACATGTGCTCCTTTTTGAATAACTTCTTCTCTTGCTTGATTTTGCAATCCTTCTTTATTGCTTTCCTTCTTTGCCTATTCTTGAATCTCTTTTGAATCTTTATTGCTTTCCTTCTTTGCCTTCTTTGCCTATTCCTGAAAATATGAACAACTCAATTTAAACTTATTAGTATTTATAGACACATTTTGTGCACACCAAACTAAGAATCAACACAAAGAATAAAGCAAGCTTTAGCTACTGTATTTTAGTCATCAATTTACTTACTTTTGTTTCTCAAGATTTCTTTTCTACTTATTTTAGTTAAATTAATGAATACTAGGAAGTATGAATTACTTACGAGGAAATGAAGCATCATGCTGAGAACCCTCACAGTCCAGGCACAATGACGTGAGTATTAGGGCGTGCTCTACCACTAAGCTAATAGCCCTTCGGTGTTAGGATTGTGGCCTCAAATACATGTAGGCGCGGGAGTTCTTGAAGTTTGAGAAGAAGATGAGAAGACGAAGAGAGCAAGAGAAGACAACAACAGCTAGAAGAAGTGCAGCTGGAGGATTAGGGTTGACCAACCAAGAGTGTGGTTGACCAACCCGGGCTGTTGAGTATTCTTCGAGTGTGTAGGGTCCAATAGAGAGTGGTACAGTCGACAGTGCAGTCAACCAGACAAGGTTCTGGTGTTGGCGAGACCAAGTGCAGTCGACCGCAACTTGGTACGGTTGACCGGCAGCAGTTGTATGTTATTTACGCTGTTGGGTTTAAGGTCAAATAAGTTGTATTTATGTTTATCTTTTAGGGTTTACTTGAGGCTATATATATATATCAGTAGATGTAAACTCTAGAGTTAATCTAATCAGATTATAGATTGGAGATCAAAGGTAAGTCGTTATCTTTGTTCAACTTCAAGATGGGTGTGTGCCGAGTGTTTCAAATGTGAGACAGAGAGATTGAGAGTTGTAATCTCTTTGTAATCTTTGTATTTTTTCGGGAATAAGAAGTATTGATTATCTCTGCATATTATTGTATTATTGTGAGATATTGCGATTATTATGGTGATTTGTTTTTGGTTCATCTAATTTTTTGAAAGTTTATGTTGCTTTTGGTGTGTGTGTTCCGCTATTAGCACTACGAGTTGTGGCGGATTCTACAACATTCAAGTGGAAAGCCCATTATGCCAAAAGCGAGAGAACCCCCATCCTTCTCTTTCCTTTTTGCGCCCCATATCCCTCCCGTGTGGCGACATGAGGACATAAAAAGTGAGATCCTATCAACTTGTTTTGACCTAGGATAGTTAGAACTAGAATTCTTATCGATACTAGAACTCATAGGGGAAAAAATGGATTTATGGATGTAATCAAATATTGAGTATTTATGGAAAAAATAATCGGTTATTGAGGGAACAATCAATATAATTCTAATGTTGAATTATGATCAAATAGGGCAAAAATAAAGCATTGGGTCGAACTCTTCTATGGTGTTAAGATAATAGCTATGAATAGTCATCGACTCCCGAAAAGGGTAAAAGAATGGGACCTAGTATGGGACATACAATGCATTACATATGTATGATCATTACGCTTCACCTGAGTTATTCTATTCCACCTCTTATAAGAAAATAACTTAGAGTAAAATACTTAATAACACTGTTGCTGCTTATTTTGGTGTGGGAGAAAACAGCTAGTGAGTTAATATTTGATAGAAACTACTAAAAATCTGACCTTTGATCGTTGTCGTGAAATGCGGTTAGAGCTCCTGAGATTGAATCTGGATCGTTGATTGAATACCGTGATCTAGATCCGACGGTTGCTTATGCGGCCGAAGAACCTGCAAAAGGCCTGAAACACCGGGGGTCGGCCCAGCGACAGACCCTCCGATGCTCAAGTCAGAACCAGACAGAGAAAATGAGTTTGAGAGAGAAACTATTGATTAGCTTCTGATTGAGGAGGGGGGTGGTGTATTTATAGGTCTGGGAAATAGCACAGGGATTGATATGAATACATTAGATCGACTATGAATTCCTAAGATCCTACTCGAATCTCCCCCTCAAGGGATAAACTTTCTTGTTTGGGGATAAGATATTTGACTAACAACCTTCATGTGCTGGGTCTCTCTTAGTGGGCCTAATCTATTACTTTTTATAGGCTTGAAAGAAGCTCATGTGTTGTAGATGAGCTTGGAGAAGGTCGGAACCTGTTAAAGAGGTCCGTTACGATTAATCTGTGTCACACCCCCCTTTCCAAAAAGAGAATACGGAATACGGATACGTGACTAAGTCCAGCAAATTATTTTCATCATCCATAAGCTGTCAGGATCTTTACAACATTCTACATGAATAAACAAGAGTAAGAAGCAAGAGAAGTTAACCACGCATGCATAAATGGATCAATATACCAACATGAATTTACTTGAAACAAAATTTAATAATATCAAATAAACCAGATTTGAACAAGTCAATAATTCTGGGTCACATTGCCCAATACAAAATAATCCAAGTAACAGATATATTTATTCAATATAAGCAATAGGAAATAATACTAATAGTAGCAAGAACTCCAGAACTAGAATCTTAGATCACCTACTCCATCGGGTAGCTGATCACCATAATTTGCAATTTAATAAATTGCAAAAAAAGGAATGAAAACAAAACTCCCGCCAATGAAAGTTGCGGACCGCTTGTAGTGCAGGCATAAGTACACAAATAAATAGGTATAGAGTAACAGCGGAAGCAAACATAGCATGGAATAGACATGGCAACAAAATAGAACAACTGGCATGAATCATAAACAAAATCAAGTATTATGGTATACTAACAGGGTACAGGTAACACGTAACAGATGTTAAGTATCATGCAAGCAGGAAAACAGGTAACAGGTGTCAAGTAGCATGTATAGGTAATCATGTAACAGGTAATCATGTCATGTCAAGTCTTGTATATATTACTATTTAGGTAGCACTTCATGCGTCCCAGGTTTTTATCACATGGTTGCTACATACATGCAAGTTTCGTTTAGGCATAGTGTGGGTTTCTATAGGGCTGTGTACTCAGGCGTTAGGTAGCAGGTAGCATGATCAGGTTCATCAATCATACAGGTACACAAATCAACCGATTCATGCATCAACAGGTTCATGAATCAAATAGGTACACGAATCAACCGATTCATGCATCAACAGGTATCAGGTACACGAACCAACAGGTCCATGCATCAAAGCATAAAGTATAACAGGTTCACGAATCCACATATTCATGAATCAAATATAAAGTGCAACAGGTTCATGTATAAACATGAATCAAACACAAAATGGGAAACACGAGCCCCCTTTTGAGTACACATACCCATATTTTCTACTACTAAGGTCTTTCCCTTAACTCCGGCTTAATTACTTGTTATTATTATTAAACAGACATGTACGTGTCACAAAACATGGCAAGAATAACATGGCATGAACAAGTAACTAGTTCTGATCGGAAGATAAACATGCACAGGTGATAGACGACACATAACATGGTAGAACAACGAAAATTCTAGTTTAGGACAGCAAGACAGTACTGCACTAAATCTAGAATTCCTGTTGCCACAAACATGCAAATTTGGATCGGTCAGAAAATCTGGAAAATAGACTCTTGGCCAAATCCAGTAAATATATATAAGTCATATGGTAATTCACAAAAATAGAACTCAAAACAGAATTGTATCCAGAAAACGTGTTCAACCAGAAATCAAAAGTTTGTATTCATAAACAGAAAAACAACATAAAAATTCACTGATTAAATCCAAGAAAAATCTGGCGTATTCCCTAGTATGTTTAGTAACAGAAAATAAAGTTTCATAATTTTTCAACATAGATAGAATAGTCAAATAAAATCAGAAAGCAGCAAGATGTAGCAGATTTGTAAATCTGAAATCATAAACACAGCAGTACCAAAATAGCAGTATATTGCAAAATATAAATCGAAATCCAGATATGTGAAAAGGTTGATAAAATAGATACAATAGGCTATACAATTCATATTCGCAAAGTTTTTATAAAAAGCAAATAGAATCAGGTTGAAATTATGGTTCTTTACTGAACAACATTAAAATTTGCAAGTATAGTAGTTGTTTGCAAGTATATAATAGTTTATAAAGTCATCAATTAAATCCAAAAAAATTAGGGGTTAATCCCAATCAGGTCTAGTTGTAATCAGCAAAATATTGGATCAAAATATTACCTTTAGCACCAGTATAAAGATAAATAGTCATACAGAATTCATATAAAATAGAATCTGGAATTTTAAACACATCTGTAGTAAAATAGTCATAACTTGCAATTCACAAATCGAAACTGAGCTCTTTCAGAAATTCTGGAAAGTAGACAGAATTCTCTATAATTCATATTTACAAATAATTTTCATATACTGAACTTAATAGGGTCTAAAATACTGAACAAAAATGGGGTACAACAAAAGCAGAAATCTTCTTTATGCATAAAATCCACATAGATCATATGAAACTCATCCAAATCATAACAAACGTGAAATATGGTGTACTAGATCTCCAAGAAACATGGTATAGGGTATTTTTCAAGTTCACAACAAGTTATACTATGATTAACACAAGCAAGTATACGACATCATACAAACAACATGCAGGTATACATCAAGAAGTGATTATCTTTAAGTTATTTCATGTCTTGTGTGTAAAGTGACAACTACAGGTTGGTCAACACATAGAGACAAGATATAACGTGGTTTCGCACAAGAATTGTCTCTAGAACAAACTTACACTACAAGCGATATTTAGTATTTGTATTACACAAAAAAAAAGAATATAAGTTACTTACCTTATAGTCGACGACGGAAGCGATGCAAAGAGCGAAAATAACAGGAACGGGTTACCGGGCATGAACTCAATAACAATGAACGAATCACAAACCAATAATCACGAACTCACGATCACAATCAAAATCACGAACCCAAAGCATGGATCTCGATGATCAAGACAACGATCAAGATCAAGATGAAAGATCAGATGGCTCAGATCGAAGATCAAGATCAAGATGATCGGATCAGATCGGATGGCCAGAAAAGCTTGATGATGATGAAGATGATCAGAACGATCAAGGCGATCGACGGCTAGGAATCAATCAATCAATCCAGAGGGGGGGGACTTATGGCTTGGCACTATGACGGCAGGGACAGGTGGTGCACTGCGGTGGAGTGACTGGGGCGCGGTGTGGCACAGGGCGGTGGCCAGGGAACAACGACCAAGGGAGTCGCGTTGGCGTCGATGGGTTTGCCTGGTGGCTGTCGATTGCTGCCGCTGTGGTCAACGCAGGGGAGAGCACACAGGGGAGACGACGACGGATAGCGGAGTCATTGCCAAAGGCGACAGGTCAGGGAGCTGTTGTGGTTGGCTGCTGGCTTCGCTGCAGTGCGTCGACGGGGGGACACAGCGCACAGGGGGTGCGCTGTCGGTGGGTCGTGACACAGGGAGGTCACGAGGGCTGCTGCGTACTGACAGCTGCATTGCGGAGACGCGACAGGAGGAGGGAGAGACCGGGAGATGGTGTAGGGCAGAGCAGGGGGGTCGCGACAGGAGAAGAGAGGATCGGAGATCAGGAGGTGCAAGGCTGGATCGGGAGCGCTGCTAGCGTCTTCGAGAGGAGCAGCATGGGGAGGAGCGCTGTCGCGGTGCAACGTCGCGACAGGAAGAGGAGATGCAGGTCGGCGCTGTGGTAGGCCGGAGGTCGGGAGGCGGGAAGAGGCGCCAGAGGGTTTGGGTGAGAGGGGAAGACATGGATGAGCTTCGGGAGGGAGATGAGTGGGGGAAGACAAACAGGAGGCTAGGGTTTTTGATGGGTGGTGGAATATAACAGAGTAAATATATATAGGGGTAGATATAAGTAGTGGGTAGTTATATATGGAGATGGATATTAGGATTTGGTGTAAAACGGGTTATTGGGTATTATATTGGGTGTTGGTTGGTAGGGTAATTTAGGGTTATAGGGTTTAATATATAGGGTGAATGGGTTAATTGGTATTATTGGGTATAGAAAGATCCAATAAGAAGAATAGGGTATTATTAGGATCCAATAGGGTATAGGGTGATCCAATAATGAGATAGGAACAAAAATATAAAATAGTACATGAACAATTAAATAATAAAAATAAAAAATAGCCCGATCAACCAGAGATGAAATAATAGGTTGACGATTTGAATCATGAAGATCAAATTAGAGGCAACAAAACAATTAGATGAAATATATTGGGAATAAAGTTCAAATACACGGTTCAGCAGAAACAAAAGAGTACAAAATGAATAAATACTCAGAAAAAGAAAAATACATCAAAAATTTGGAAAATGGAAAACAGGGGTTACAATCTGTCTGTGGAAGCTTTGAGATATGTGCTAGAATTGTACGACTCTGATTTGCTGTAATTTTTACCATTATCAAATACGGTGATATAAAAGACGATTTCTCCTATAGAGCACTTGTAGTTACTTTGTGGAGCCTCGATTTTATGAATGAACGACACTGTTCGTTTTATTCTTTATGTCATGCTTATATCTATTAGTTTTCATTGTCTGCAGTATGGAAAATAAAATTTAACTAGATATAATTAATGTTCATGCTTAAAATTAATGGTAAATATGTATTTCTGAAAATTAAGACATTCGTGTAGATATTTAAAAAAAAAAAAAAAAAAAAAACTTTTGAAGGCAATAGTAAAAAAGAGTGTTCATATATACATGGATGACAAGATAAGAAGAGTGAGAATTCGCCTAGCTGATCAAAATGGTGTCAAATAAACCAGGGGGTGAATAGGGTGATTGTGCGGAAATTAAAAATTTAAATAAAATGCGTAAAATAAAATGATATAAGAGAAAGCAAACAGAGCAACGAGCAAGACACATCAATATAACGTGGTTCGACCCCCAGGTCTACGTCCACACCACCTACTTGTAGTAATTTTCCTCCACAAGCGTTCCGCTATACTTTAAATCCTTGTACAGTGATTCTCGAAATTCAGGCCGAGAGACCTATTACACCCGCATGGCTTCTTCAACTAAGTCCCGCAATAACTCACCGAAGTGGAAAAAAAAAGAAAAACTCTCAAGATCTAAAAAAACAATGACTGAAGAAAATAATAAAATCTCTCGCACTCGGAGTATTGATTGAATGATTAGTTCAGAAGAGTTATAATAGCAAGGGGTGAAGAATACACTGTGAATTCGCCTCAATTTTTAAAGTAGGGAAATTTATATTTCTGAAAAAGAAAATATATTTCCGAAATAGTCAGATCTGCACTTGGACGGTCCACCGCAATGATGGACAGTCGACTGTTCATCTTTTAACTCGTAAGTCGAGCGATCACCGATCGACTGACTCATCTTTTTCACAGAGATGAGCAGTCGACTGTTGTGACGGTCGACTGTCATTTCGTGTGGTCGACTGCTGTTGTGCAGATTCGACTTTTATTAAACGATTTTACTTTATATTCTTTCCAAAACTAATTTATCAATCAATACTTCTTTACATATATGCTCATCACATAAACAAAAGTAAATCTCAATTTGCTAGTTTTCTTGATGATTTGAAGCACATTTTTCTTTTGAAGCACTCTTCCTTGATTTTTCCAATCTTTTCTTCTTCATGCATCTTTTGCTTGTTTTTGAATCTTTTAGATTTTTTATTTTGATTTTGATTTTCCTGTTTTTTCTGCAAATATTAACTAAAGATATTATTAGTACATGATACTTTTTGTGCACACCAAACTTAGGTCAACAATGTCTCCTTTTTGGTGTGGACAAAATATATCTTAGAATTTTAAAAGTGTTAAACAAAATATATTAGAAGAGTAATTACTCCCCCTAAATCTAATACCCCCCCTAAATTCATGCATGGAAGATGCTAATAAATGAAAGTACATAATACAACTCATATGTAACGTTCAAAACTTGTTTAAAGAACATGCATACATATATTTTGAGAAACAAGCAATTTTGGGGAATATTACAATTTTGAAAATCAAAGAAAAATCTACTTACATGATACCGTTGATCGCGAAACTCTTTGATATACAATGAGAGCTCTACATGGTATCATAGATTTGAGATTTTGCCAATATATATGAATAAGAGCGATATAGATTAAAAGATTTTAAAAAAACATTAAAAGATTCAAGTTTGTAAAAGAGGAGACATAGACATTTGACATAGATAAAAAGATTAAAAATTCTAAAAAACACTTCTCCCCTTTTTGGAACACACCAAAAGACACAAAAATACAACGGCCAGAAATTCGAAAAACAGATATGAGACCAGTCGACCTCACAGTCGGCCGATGAGACAATATATGTGACTGTGAAGAAAACCGAAGGTAGGACAGTTGACGCCACAGTCGACTGAAGCAAAACAAAACAGGGTGTGTTAGGAAAACAGAGAGGGGACTGGTCGACCGGGATGATTGATATAGCACATGTAGTTTGTAAAAGCAAAGAGAGATCGGTCGACCATGCATGAAAATAGGAATATAATGATCAGAATTAGAAGTACAACACAAAGACAAATGCGAGATATGATGATCATGGCAAGTACTGACATTTGATTTCTGAATAAATAAGGTTACATAATACAAGAAAAATCCATACAAGAGCAACATTGTGTGAACTAATCCATAATGTAAACTATTCCACATTGCAATTATCAAACACATATTCCTAACCAATACAATCTATTCCTTATCTTCATCATCACCATCATCGTCTTCGTCTTCATCATCTTCATCATTGTTCTCCTCTTCATTAGGAGGGGGAAGGAGTTTCCAATCTTCTTTGCCTTGCAAGTACTCGATGGTGTTGACATAGTAATTGCATATTTGCATTTGATAAGCGGCAACTTGATCATGAGTCACGAACGAGGATGGGGTGGAAGAATGAGTAGTATTTTTGCGACGAGAGGAGGAAGGAGCTTGTTGGGATTGTTCGACTTGACGATATTGTTGGGCTTGACGACGGCGAGCCCGTTGGTTAAACGGAATGTCAATAACCATTTGTTGAGGAAGGATTGGCATAGGATTTTTGCTAAGAAGGAAATTCCCAACATCAATGCGGGAATCAATAGCGAGATTATAAATAAGGGAGCTAAAAGGTAGACCACGATTATGAGTGGTGGCAAAGTTGATTGTTCGAATGATGAATGTCGTAAGGTCAAATTTGTATTCGCCTAAGATAAGAAAAATTATGAATGATTGGTCCACCCATATTTCGGTCTTATCATTCTTTTCAGGCCAAATATTTGCATTGACGATTTTATTTAAAACCCGGACGCTATCAGTGAAATTTGTGGAAGCAGAACGAGGAACATGAAGAAAGTTGGGTTTAACAATCATAGACTTGACAGTTGTTTTGTCATGATCTGGTTTGTAGTCGTGTGTTGAAGTCAAGATGGTAAGTATCAAATTTATCTTCGGGCAAATCATATCGCCTACGAAGATATTCGGGAGAAATTTTAACCATTTTCTCAAGACTAATTGAAGAAAGAGTGAGATCATTGTCTTGGATGCCCTCAAGATTTGCGAAAAATTGGCGGGTTAAGGATTCAGATTGGGTGCTAGGTGTAGAAAGATAATTCTCCCACCCAAAATTTTGAATAATTCTAACTATAGCATTAAATTTCCCACCCAAGGTTTCTAGGTTTATTTCTCGGTTAGCAACAGCCGGAGCAGAAAAAAGTGTAGAAATACAGATCTGCACAATTTGAATTTCTAAAAGTAATTCCATCTTTAGTAACAGATTTAGAGGCAACAACTTTCTTACCCTTAGATCTGTGAGAGGAAGAAGGACCGTGAGAAGCCATAAAGCTAGGGAAGAGATAGCACCCAAAAACTTAAGGGGAGATCGAAGAGATTTTTGAAAACTTTTGAAGGGTCTTGGAAGATATGAGGCTATGGTTTCGTGGAGACTGAGAAAGGAAGAAGAAGAGGTATTTATACTAGAGGTATTGTCCCTGCATGTCATAGAAGGAAGGAAATATGTTGAGATTTGATCAGCCGATACGATCGATCGACCGATTTATTGTAATACCCCCAAAAATTAACATTTTTTTATGAATAGTATTTATTTATTTAATAATAAAGTTTTGTCTTGAATAATGTAATTGCATAAATTGTCTTTCCCATTTTTCTTTTTATAGATATACACACATGCATACTACACATTGCATCAAATGAATAATAATAATAATAATAATAATAATAATAATAATAATAATAATCCTAAGCCTACAATTTTTGACCTAAGACTAAGCCTACAATTTTTTACCAAGGGGGATTATGTGTTGACCTAGAAGGGCCTATGTGCAATTATTAACAACCTAAGGGGTTCAATGCGAAGTAGGGGACACCTAAGCACTTCTACACATTTCCACACTCCACTATCTCTCTCTTCTCTCTTTGCAGGCCGGCAGCCCCCTTCTTCCTTTTCTTCTATATATAGGAGGGTATGAGTAACCCTAGGGCATTTTCATTCAAATCCTAGCCCTTTCTTCATACCCTTTTCAAACCCTAGCCTATTTTTTACTTCTCATTCTCACTATTTTCCATTTTCAACTATATAAAAATATATATACATATATACAATTCCTAGAAGCCTTGGAGTGCATAATCAAGCTAAGTAGTGAATGAAGCAACTTGAAGCAAGGAGGAGAAGGAAGCATATTCTTACAAGTTCACTAAGTAAAAAGTGGATATTTTTCCTTACCTCTTGTTAATTTTTATGACTTTTGACATAGAAGATATGCTTGTTAAGATGTTGTTGAAGTATTGAAGTTATGTTTGTTAGAAGATATGCTTGTTAGAAGCTATGCATGATAAGATGTTGATTGAAAATATTGAATATTTTAGTTCATATGAAGTAAGGTTTGCAAGACGATGGTCTAAATAGAAAAATAGTAGATGATGCATGCTTACTCACAATCTATGTTTTACTCTTTAAGAAATTAACTAATCGTTTATTTATGTGTAAATAGTTGAAGTGATTATGTAAGGAAAAAGTTGTAATTTAATTATAAAAGAGGCACTTGTAGAAATTATATATGCTGGTAGGGTAGAGTTCATGAAGAAGTTACATGTATGATTAATTATTGTGAGTTCTAAGTGAAATTAATACATGAGATTTTATATAGAATATATAGAATAACATGAATGATGTTGTATGTTAGTAGATATAAATTATATAGAATGATGTTATATTTTAGTAGATATAAATTATATAGAATGATGTTGTATGTTAGTAAGAAAGATCACTCATATATGCTTAGCTCGTATAGCAAAAGAAAACTTAAATAGAAAATTGTGGGAGTGTATGCCTAGTTAGTATAATTATTTGGTTTAGCTTGTAGAATCTATATTAATTCATGGTAACAGAAAATTACTCGTTCATGATGGTAGAACTACTTGTTAGTTAGTAATGCATAGTAGAAGTAATAATTTCATAGTAGAATTAGTAGTCACTTAAAGTAATGGTGATAAAGTAGATAGTAGTAAAAGCAATAGTCGCATACTTAGCTAACTAAAATTCATGATAGTATAATAATGGTAGTAAGGTAGAGAGAAGCTACTTGTAGTTGCATGCTTAGCTAATTAGAAATTCATGATATGTAAAGTAGATTGTAGTAAAATAAAAAACTATTGGTGGTATAGAAGAGATTGTAGGCACTGAAGAGACCTTGGGAAAGAACGCTAGTCATTAACTTATACAATAACATGTGCTTTATACATATGTGAAATAACCTAGGATGGGAGGTTTTAAGTAGGCATGAATACGGTGATTGATGGAATATCGTATGCATGTGTATGCGTGTATGCATACTTGAATATTTACGTATGATGGTGTTTTGTGCACATTGAGTGCACTAGTGTGGTGCATGTTGGGCCGACCTCTAGCATGATTAGAAAGCTAAGTTGAACCCAAATTAAATCTAGATGAGACTTGTATTCAACTAGGTTGGATTCACTTAGAACCTAGTTAGTGAATTAAGTTAAATTAGTTATGTAAACTTGTTGAAGGATGAAAGTAGAAACTAGGACCACAGTTCAATTAACTTAAAAAATGGAGTTGTAATAATAAAGCAATTAGAATCGGGTAAGTTGGCGAATTAAGAAATTAATTTAGCATAACTTCAAGTCTTCAACCACTAGATATAGAGCTTCCTAGAAGATTGAGACGATTGGTAAGGATAGACACTAGATGGGCGTGTACTCACCTGTCAAAGGAACACGTGCAGCGGCGTCTCGTCTGGGACACGCGCGGCGTTGTCTCAACTGTTAATTTCAGGGATTTAGTGATAAGAGCAGGATACAGACATAAGTCATAAGTCCTGTCGGAGCTTAGGGGATGGACCCTTGAGTTTTCGTCTATGTTCTGGATTATCAATACGGACAAGGAGCAAGAATGTAACTCTAAGTCTCTTGACGGAGTAGGGTAGGCCCTACGATTCACTTTGTGTTCACAATAACTTTGGATAGGGGCAGAAGTGGAGAAGGACCATGATTGCAGCAGAACTGATGATCACCAGCCTGACCGGGAATGGAGAGGGACCACGATCATGTCGAAGTAGAGAAGGACCACGATCTGAATGAACAGAGTGATCACTGCCGTTCAGAGTGGAGAAGGACCACGATCCGACTGCAGGAGCAGGAATGGACTGCATATACTGCAGACTCTACCAGTCACTAAATGAATGTCAGAAATAGGAAAGAGTACAAGAGTAGGATGCATGACAAGGGATTGAACCCTATCATCTGGAGAATACGAACTCGATTTGGGGAGTATATAGTATGGGATACATACGTTTCCAAATCAAGTTTGCATTAGATTAAGAGCATAGTATGCATGAGTTATGCATTAAATTCTAGGTCACAACATACACCGACATTTATGTTTGTATGACTTTCACACTTTTTTTCTCTTGCATCAAATATTGATTGTTGAGGATTTTGGCGATTGCGGGTTTTATCTACATTGCGTCAGTTGAATACAACTGATGTGCCCATAGTTTGTTAGTTGCAGAATTGCTGATGGTGGAGCAGGGGACTCGAGTTGCGGGAAGCATCCAAGTAGAGAAAATAATTCTTTGTGCAATCTAAGTCTTTAATTCCCTGTGTTTTTCAGTGTTGTGTACTCATTGAAGTAAAGGTGATGTGGAATTTTTGCAAGTGTACAAAATCGCACAAGTAATATAGATAGGTGAGTAGAGTGTCGAACCCACAAGGACTAGATATTTTACTGAGTACCGATATCGCTAGATGAATCACTATTTGGAAGATCGAATTTTAGAAATGATAAAACAACTAAATTAACTTAATCTAATTAAATCTAACTAAATTGGTGAAGAGGAAGAGGGCTGTGAAACTATGAAGCTCTTGTACTTTGTTAAGGGTAAAATTTGTTCTAGGGCTCTTGGTTCACCTCGTTTATCACACACACAAATTATAATTCCGTATAAATAAAAATATTATCTTTCCTAATTGTAGACCAAAATCCTAAAGATATTAACCACTCTATCCATGTAGTCTAAAAATTATTCTCAACTAATTCTTTGCCTATCCATCAAATTATTAATTGAGAATTTGGATTTCTTAATGGTCACGTCCTCCAATATACGGTGTTAATTTTTATTAATCACAAATAACCTGTTCGGTCTCTTTATGATTTGAAAAATCATACAAATGTCTATCCACCATGTTGTACGCATAAATAATAAAAATTAAAACACAACCAGAAAAAATAGAGTAATAATAAGGAATTAAAATTTGTGTTCTACAAAACTCGGCTACATCTTAGCCTCTAGAACAATAAATTCAGTTCATATTTGTTTGGGATTGCATCAAAAAATTATAGAGAAGAAAAGATACAAAAGAATACAAAATTTAATTCAAACCCCTTTTCTGTCTCAAAAGTCGGAGCCAAAAGTGTTGCTGTCACGCGCCGTCACATTAACGCATCAGTCTGTCACACTGCCGTTGTCGGGCCGCGTGTCCCAAAACCAGAGGTGCCACGTCAGCACTGCAGCGTCAGATCTGTCGCGTCTGTCACCCGCGCCAGAGAGAAGAAGTCAGAGCTGTCGAATCGCACGCCTGCTGCTCTTGTCGCTTTGTCCACGCTAGAGAGAAGAAGAAGGAGCCCAAGTGTGCACCCTGTCGCACGTGCTGTTGAAGCCTTGGGTTCCGCGCCAGAGAGAGTGACACAGAGTCTCTCTCTTTCTCTTTTTTAAAACCTCCTTTTGTTTTGTTTGTTTAATTTGTAGTCGTCACCTCCTACCTTTCTTCTCTCTCTTTTGCTTTGTATTTATAGAGAACGGAAAAGAGAATTAGGGTTGCGCTTTTTGCAGAATAGTCCTTCTTCTTCCTTTATTTCTTTTCTTTTTAATCCAGAATTTTATTTGTTTCTCTTTCCTTCTTTTCTTTCCTTTTCTGCCAACCACGTGCTGCTGCATACACAAAATAATACCTGAAATTAGGATTTTTAAATAAAATAAATTTAATTAGTTTAAAATTAATTAAACTAACTATAAATCATATTAGTGTATAAAAATCCTTTTAAAAATTATTTTTCGCACTTTTAACTCAACAAAACAATAAAAATTTATAAATCCATTATTTTACTTTGTTTGTTGATTTTTTCCACAAATCTTTACTTTTTGCATCAAAAATATTATTTCTTCAAAAATTATTAATTAAATGAAATCATATAAAAATAAGATGAATTATAGACAATATCAACGAAAACAAGCCATTTTAATAGGTAAATGAGTACAAACATTTGTATATAACTTAGACACATCAAATACCCCCAAACTTAAGATTTTTCTTGTCCTCGAACAAAAAGTAGAATCATAAACAAGGGAATAATAATAGTAGACTCAACCCATCACACTAAGAATTCTTATCATGCAAGCATCAAAATTTCAATTAAAAATATAAACAATTGCAAATAAAGTCAACCTAAGCATACCCACTTTCTCCAGTGCAATTATTTATTCATAATTCCTAACCCAATCGCATTTGTCATGCAATTAATGTAATTATAGTATGCAACAACTCAATCTGTGATTATCCCTTCTCTCTACTACAAACCGAGTAGCAAACTAGAGTTTTTCTGTTTTTTTTTTCTTTTTTTTTTTTTTTTTGTAGTGTCTTCTTTAAGTTGTCACTTGCCTTTTGACGCGAATGCAAAACACTTGTGATGAATTCACCCGGTTACTCAACAAGTCACAAACATAAAGTGCTTTGCATACTCATATTTCAAGTTGCTGTTCTACGTAAGTGTAGACATTTGTGATGAATACCCCTAATTACTAAGCAACTCAAAACATTGGAGTAGATTGACTTTATTCATAAACATTTTTTTTCTTTCATTATTACTCTATTTACTTAAACTCTGTTTAGGACTAGATCAAAAGGGGATAATCACGAGAAAAAGCATCACATTTGTCTTTTAAGTATAATAGCATGACCCACACAATTTTGTAAGGAATTTTGAAACTCAATAATCCTAAAGTAAATAAGTATGCTTAATATTGCTTTATAAAAAAAATAGTTTATACCAAAAAAAAATTGTTTCAATGCTTATCACAATAAAGAACTCAAAAGTGTAAAGGTAAGCCTAATTATAATCCTTTTAAAATTTTGTTTTTCTTTTCTAAAATAATAAAAATAAAAATAAATTTGTAAACCTTCCCCCCAAACTTAAATATCACATTGTCCTCAATGGGAAAGGAAAAAGAAAAACAAAAAGAATACAAAAGTTTAGAATTTCTCCCCTGATTCGTCTTTAAATTTCTGCATGCGCAGTGTTCAGTGTTTTGGCGATATCTGGAGCTGTAGATGTCCAAATGGGCTGAATTTTTTTTTACTGGAAAGCTAAGATGATAGGCTACAACTTCTCTTTGAATCAGTTTTCCAGATTTTGAATCCAAACTGCTCAAAAACAGCCATCAATGCATGTGTTCAAAACAGCTCCGCCCGGCGACTTCTAAAATTTATGCAATCCTACAAGATAAAATCACAAATTAAAATAAAATAAACTAAAAGGTAAATCAAAACTAAATGCAATAAAATAAAACATGGGTTGCCTCCCAAGAAGCGCTAAGTTTTAAGTTTTCAGCCAGACATGGGGTTGAGATGGTTAAGTAACGCCAAGATCCAACAACATTAACACATCCTTTCTAATTTTTCTCTTCAGATGTGGATCAGGTTCAAGTTCCAATTTGAGGCATTTCCTTTTAGATGATGATGTCTTTGATTCCCCCACCTCGTTGAATTTATGCTGCAAAAATGAATAAATCGAAGGTGCAGCATCCAAGTACATAACATTTTCAAAAATATTTTCTTTAACAGTTTCAAAAATTGCTGAATTTGTTGGACATACTTCTATAGGTGATTTTTCAAATTTAGCCTTATGTTCCTCGCCCACAATTAAATCAATTTTACTTACTTGGAAAGATGACTGTTCTTCAGGAGGAATTCTTATGGAATTAAAAATATCATACATTACTTGCTCATGCTGAATTTGTTCCTCCACAATTTGTTCGTACTCTTCTTCCTTTGCAACCACCTTTTGTTCGGCAATTTCTTCTTGTGGTTGCTCAATTGTTCTCTCACTTCTATGTGTTATTGTTATGACATGCTCCTCGGGATGAGCAACTGTGTTGCTTGGTAAAGTTCCTGCAGCTCTTTCATTAAGAATATTAGAAATTTGACTAATTTGTACCTCGAGATTGTGGATAGAAGCCGAAGTTGAATTTGTAACATTTTGGATTTCCAAATCTGTCTTTTGAATGTATTATTCTGCCCTTTGCATGTTGTGCTCAAACATATCTTCCAGCGTCGGCTTATTTTCTTGTTGTGGAAATTTTGAGGTGGTACAACTGCTTCTTGATTGTTGTTCCATGACAGTTGGGGGTGTTTCTCCATCCTTGATTGTATGTGTTTGCATAATGATTGTTTTGCATTTGAAAGTTTGACACAAAATTTTCATGTTCGTCATTTGATGGAGCAAAATGGTTTCCCACTTGACAATCTGAACTTGCATGATTTCCTGCACAAAGATTACAAATCATATTAGAATGAATAACATTAAAATTCATATTTTCTACTTGTTTAGATAAAATATCATTTTTTGCATTTAAAGTAGAAAAAGGATCAAGTTCAAAAACTCCAGCCACTTTTCTTGGCATCGCTATCTCTGAAGACCACTGGTAATAATTTGATGCCATTTCATCTAAAAGATCATAGGCTGCTTAGTAAGTTTTGCTCATCAGTGCACCACCAGCTGCTGCGTCAACCATAGATCTATGTGTAACTCCAAAACCATTATAGAATGTTTGCATTTGCAGCCATTTTGGTAGTTCATGATTAGGACACTTTCTTAATAACTCCTTGTACCTTTCCCATGCATCATACAAAGACTCGGTCTCAAATTGAGTAAATGTGCAAATGTCCTTTCTTAGCTTTGCTGTCTTTGCTGGAGGAAAATAATTGGCTATAAATTTTTGTGCAAGTCCCTCCCAAGTAGTAATACTACCGGGTGGTAGATAATGTAGCCAAGCCTTCGCCTTATCTCGTAGGGAAAAGGAAAAGAGTCTCGGTCTAATTGCATCGTCTGATACACCGTTGTGCTTGAAAGTGTCACAAATTTCTAAAAAATCTGCAATGTGAGCGTAAGGATCCTCGTGTGGTAGTCCCCAAAATTGAACAGTCTGTTGAATCATTAGAATCATTGTCGGTTTAATCTCAAAATCGTTAGCTTCAATAACCGGCTTCTTTAAGCTTGACTCATAAATTGAGGGCATAGCATAGTCTCTCAAAGGCTTATTTTCATCGTTCGCCATGATAATGCACTGTATGTCCTGAAATGTAAGTATCGAAAAAGAAAAAGAAAAAAAATAGAAAAACTAAAAAAAAACTAAAATAAGAAAAACAAAATAAAAAAAAAGTAAAAGTTAGTCAAAAGAAAATAAAGATGTAAAATAATAATAAAATGAAAATAATTACAAAAATCCAAACTAGCAATAGTCTAGTAATTTTCAATATCAATAAAAGAAATACTAGTCCCCGGCAACGGCGCCAAAAACTTGATGTGGAATTTTTGCAAGTGTACAAAATCGCACAAGTAATATAGATAGGTGAGTAGAGTGTCGAACCCACAAGGACTAGATATTTTACTGAGTACCGATATCGCTAAATGAATCACTATTTGGAAGATCGAATTTTAGAAATGATAAAACAACTAAATTAACTTAATCTAATTAAATCTAACTAAATTGGTGAAGAGGGAGAGGGCTGTGAAACTATGAAGCTCTTGTACTTTGTTAAGGGTAAAATTTGTTCTAGGGCTCTTGGTTCACCTCGTTTATCACACACACAAATTATAATTCCTTATAAATAAAAATATTATCTTTCCTAATTGTAGATCAAAATCCTAAAGATATTAACCACTCTATCCACGTAGTCTAAAAATTATTCTCAACTAATTCTTCGCCTATCTATCAAATTATTAATTGAGAATTTGGATTTCTTAATGGTCACGTCCTCCAATATACGGTGTTAATTTTTATTAATCACAAATAACCTGTTCGGTCTCTTTATGATTTGAAAAATCATACAAATGTCTATCCACCATGTTGTACGCATAAATAATAAAAATTAAAACACAACAAGGAAAAATAGAGTAATAATAAGGAATTAAAATTTGTGTTCTACAAAACTCGGCTACATCTTAGCCTCAAGAACAATAAATTCAGTTCATATTTGTTTGGGATTGCATCAAAAAATTATAGAGAAGAAAAGATACAAAAGAATACAAAATTTAATTCAAACCCCTTTTCTGTCTCAAAAGTCGGAGCCAAAAGTGTTGCTGTCACGCGCCGTCACATCAACGCATCAGTCTGTCACACTGCCATTGTCGGGCTGCGTGTCCCAAAACCAGAGGCGCCACGTCAGCACTGCAGCGTCAGATCTGTCGCGTCTGTCACCCGCGCCAGAGAGAAGAAGTCAGAGCTGTCGAATCGCACGCCTGCTGCTCTTGTCGCTTTGTCCACGCCAGAGAGAAGTAGAAGAAGCCCAAGTGTGCACCCTGTCGCACGTGCTGTTGAAGCCTTGGGTTCCGCGCCAGAGAGAGAGACACAGAGTCTCTTTCTCTTTTTAAAAACCTCCTTTTGTTTTGTTTGTTTAATTTGTAGCCGTCACCTCCTACCTTTCTTCTCTCTCTTTTGCTTTGTATTTATAGAGAACGGAAAAGAGAATTAGGGTTGCGCTTTTTGCAGAATAGTCCTTCTTCTTCTTTATTTCTTTTCTTTTTAATCCAGAATTTTATTTGTTTCTCTTTCCTTCTTTTCTTTCCTTTTCTGCCAACCACATGCTGCTGCATACACAAAATAATACCTGAAATTAGGATTTTTAAATAAAATAAATTTAATTAGTTTAAAATTAATTAAACTAACTATAAATCATATTAGCGTATAAAAATCCTTTTAAAAATTATTTTTCGCACTTTTAACTCAACAAAACAATAAAAATTTATAGATCCATTATTTTACTTTGTTTGTTGATTTTTTCCACAAATCTTTACTTTTTGCATCAAAAATATTATTTCTTCAAAAATTATTAATGAAATGAAATCATATAAAAATAAGATGAATTATAGAAAATATCAACGAAAACAAGCCATTTTAATAGGTAAATGAGTACAAACATTTGTATATAATTTAGACACATCAAAAGGTTATGGGTAAGTGTCATGAACTTCCAGTATACGGAACTCGGGGCACTACATTTATGGAGACGGTCGACAGCAACATAGGGAAAGAGAAGAACTGATTGTAATAAATTTGGCATAGAGGAGGATGGTCGACCTTGCAGTCGACGGGTTCACTTTCGACCAACTAGATATATAAGAGAAGAATTTTCTAAGTATAGGACGGTCGACCGAACCACTTAAGAATGAGCAATTGATAATGCAGTCGACCGAAAACCATGCCCAATAAAAGGTTAATTTCATTTAGTTTATCATTTATAACATGAAAATATTTTTCTTTGAATCAACAGTATTTCCCCTTTCAAAATTGATCTTAGATGAAAGTATAGCATATCAAAGAGGATTATTTGTAGTAGTTTTATCATATGTTGTAGGTAAAATTAACAAAGTACATTCATTTCTTAGATGGATAACTGATGTTTTAAGTGTCTTAGAGATATGTCATCTATAAAGCAGAAGTAAGTTGAAGTTAGTTTAGATTTTACCCAGTGTTGTACTCATCAGAAGAACTAATGTCCTTCTCTTTTTCCTTGATAGAGATGCAGATTTCATTGTTGTAACTAGTCGTAATTTTCGAGCATCTACCATCAAGGTACCTACAATCTGTTAAATTGAAGGCGTAGATGCACCAACATGAAAGTTTGTAGGTGTCCAAGTAGATGTTGTTCTTGCATTTACATTCTTTCTCACCCAAATGAAATTAGTATTCCTTTTTAATGAACAATTATGGGAAATATGTCCTAATTTACAGCAATTGTGACATTTGATATGATTATACCTTGGATCATGCACACATGCATAGTATTTGTATTGATTTGTAATTATTTTGGTGTCTATGCATATGTGTATGACATGATTGCTTAGATTTTTGGTGTTGTATTGGCTCATCATAACCAAGTCCTCGATTATCATGATATGATCTTGAATTCTTTGTAATAAGATAATGGGCCCTTCATATTTTTTAACAATTTTTTCGAGTTCAATTACTCTATTACAAAGTCTTTTTCTAGTCTTCTCATCGTCTTTGGTGTTCCAACGAAGAGTTTCTAGAGTAGCATCAAGAATTCTATTTTGTTCGAGTGCTTCCTTACAACCTTCCACTACCTCATCAAATATTTTTTTGCATTCATTTAAATCATCAGTGAGTTTAGCAATATAAACAGTTTTCTCATAAATTTCTTTTAGATTTTCATCATGTGTTGCCAAGGATTCTTAGATCTGTTGTTTTAAATACTTTTTTTCCTTTTCAATGCACCATGGCCTTTTCTAAATGACTCAAATTTTTCAATAATCAAAGAATTTTTATTTTTCAACTTTTGAATTTTAACAATGCAGGAGTCATGTGATTCATTTGACATTTGTTTATATTGTCTCAATTCATGACTTAACTTCTTTGCATAATCTTTTAAACCATTACACATATCAACTAAATCATCATAGGTGGGTTCTTCGAGTAGCTCTTCTTGGGGTAATGATTGCACCTCACCATTCCCAAAAGCCATGAATCCAAAGTTGTTGTGGTCTTGCTCTTCATCGCTGGAATCAGAATCTAGTCATGTTGCCTTCAATGCCTTCTTTCTCAATCTAGAGTTGGAGGTAGTCCTTATTTCTGTCCTGTGAGGTATAACAGTTTGCGCGAATATGTTCTGGCTTCTTGCATTTGTAACATATGTCAGCTTTGTCCTTTTCTCATTCAGACCTACCATATTTTTTGTGTTTGAGATACTTACGAAACTGTTTGGTCAATAGCACGATATCTTCATCTATTCTTCATGATCTGACTCTGCTTTTGATGATCGCGAAGTTTCTTCTTTCAGAACAATAGTCTTTTCTTCAGTTTTGGGTTCAATCTCAATGTTATGCCAGTACCTCTTGATTTCGGTCATCTCCATTTCATATGTTTTCAATTTTCCTTGGAAAGTATAGTAGTCAAACCTTTTTTCTTCAAGCGTCTCCCTCATTGCGGCGGCTTTTACATCCCATTCAGGCATGAGACAGCCTATGAGTTTTCCGACCTTTCGGTCATCATCCAACCTCTTATCTAAGCTCGCAAGTTCATGTGCAATGATGTCGAAGCGGGCAAGCATCTAATCTACGTTTTCTCCTGGCAACATACGAAAAATATCAAACTTATAAAATCATAAATTAATTTTTGCCTTTTCCTCAAATGCGGTTTCTTCATGCCGTGTTAGCATGTTGTTCCAAATTTCATATGTCGTCTTGCAATTTCGCTCACATCGCATCAACTCTTCATTGTTTAGGCTTGCATAAAGTGCTGTCATAACTTTGAAATTTGCAGTTTTTAGTGCTAGTTCAGCTTTTGTAAAAGCCCACTTTCCGTCACTAACAAGAATATCTGTTTTGTTTATGCAAACGTTTCATACTTCTTCTTCAAGCATCTGCAAAAAATGCGACATACGAATTTTCCAAACATCATAGCATTTTTCATCAAAATAAGGTGAACGTGTTAGACTTGTCCCATTGGAGATAAATGGCTCCGACGAGTACAAGTTTTCGGGAGGAGGGATTTCGACCATTGGACCTTTTGCTCAAGCTTTTAAGCCTCTAATAAGCACCTCGCTCTGATACCACTGTCAAATCACTCGGGGGGGGGGGGGGGGGGGTGAATAGGGTGATTGTGCGAAAATTAAAATTTTAAATAAAATGCATAAAGTAAAAGGATAGAGTAAGAGAAAGTAAACAAAGCAACGAGCAAGATACAACGATATAACGTGGTTCGACTCCCAGGTCTACGTCCACACCACCTAGTTGTAGCAATTATCCGCTACAAGTGTTCCACTATACTTTCGACCCTTGTACAGTGATTCTCGGAATTCAGACTGAGAGACCTACTACACCCACATGGCTTCTTCAACTAAGTCCCGCAATAACTCACTAAAGTGGAAAAGAAAGAAAAACTCTCAAGATCTAAAAAGACCTTGACTGAAGAAAATAATAAAATCTCTCACACTCGAAGTATTGATTGAAAGATTAGTTCAGAAGAGTTATAATAGTAAGGGGTGAAGAATACAATGTGAATTTGCCTCAATTTATAGAGTAGGGAAATGTATCTTTCCGAAAATGAAAAGATATTTTCGAAATAGTCAGATCTGCACTTGGACGTTGACCGCAATGATGGATAGTCGACCGTTCATCTTTTAACTCGTAAGTCAAGCGATGAACGGTCGCCTGACTCATCTTTTCCACAAAGATGAGCAGTTGACTGTTGTGACGATCGACTGTCTTTTCGTGCGGTCGACCGCTGTCATGCAGATTCGACTTTTATTAAGAGATTTCACTTTATATTTTTTCCAAAACTAATTTATCAATCAATACTTCTTAAATTTATATATATGCTCATCACATAAACAGAGGTAAATCTCAATTTTGCTGGCTTTCTTGATAATTTGAAGCACATATTTCTTGTGAAGCACTATTCCTTGATTTTTTCAATCTTTTCTTATTCATGCATATTTTGCTTGTTTTTGAATCTTTTGGATCTTTTATTTTGATTTTTCTTTTCCTGTTTTTCCTGCAAATCTTAACTAAAGATATTAGTAGTAAATGATATGTTTTGTGCATACCAAACTTAGGTCAACAAATGGTAGTCTATTCATAAATTAGTGACATTTGCATAAGAAAACGCAAAAAAAAGACATTTGCATGAGGCTTAGACCAAGACCTAACACTAATCAACTGTATCGTATCATGCATGACCCTGTAATATGAGTCCCTTCTTCTTCTTTGAATCCTCTTATGAATAAATTTTCTATGGTCAGAATACTTCATAGAATTACATGCATATTTAACACTAGTTAATTTGTCGACCAATCTCGATCCTTGTCGCGGGCGCTGTTTCATACCAGTTTTGATTCATGAGGGGAGAGATCATAATCGTGTTGCTCACAAGATACAGCCACAATTACACTTCATTCATATGGTTTGTGGGTTGCTCCCTGTCTTTCCGGCTCAAATCTCAAACGTTGTTGAAAAATGGGAGGCGCTTTTGAGCTATGTTTTTTATAATAAAGGGAGAATGCCTTGTCATATGTAAATCTATCAACGGATGTGACACACGTACGAAGAAAGTTTTAGGTTCGAGTCCTCACCACGCTAGAGTTTCTGTTTAATTTTTTTTTATTAAGACGTGCATCACACGTGTAAATTACTTGTTTAGTTAGTGACAAACCCCCATTATAGATACTAGTAATTTACGCGTGCGATGCACGTCTTTATAAGTATATATTTAAAAAAAAAAAAATTGACGTTATCTGACATTGAACCTAAGACCTCCTTTATATTAGTATGTATATGCATTACACGTGTTTGCTAAGTTAAGGAAGAAAGTTTGCTTTCAGAGGCGAAAGACTACACATATTTGTTTACTTACAAATGGAGTTTGTTTGGTGACAAATCTAAGGCCTTCTTTATTTTGTTTAATGCCCCTTAATCTATCAAAAAATTCTATCAAGGCCCCTCTCCATATTTAGCCTTTTAGCGCCATCCCTTTCAATATTGTTTAGTTAGTAATCCTTTATAACATAGTTTTCATACATATTTATAGGGATGGCAATTGGGCCAGGCTGACCCGCTCGCCAGACACGACCCGTTAGAAGTCAGTTCGGGTCCGGGTCGAACCCGCGAATATTAGCGGGTCGACCCGGGTTGTTGAAGAACGGATTTGAACCCGTTGAACCCGGCCCGTGACCCCGGTGAACAGTGCGAAACCCGCTCGCCGACCCGCGGGTTTCGAACCTTTAGACCCGTACGGGTCGACCGTTCGACCCGCGGGTCCAACCACAGAAACTCTCTAACGGCTGTTATAGCCGTTTTTTTTTCCCTATAAATACCCTTAAACCCAAACTAAAAAATTTACACCTTACTCTCTTACTCTCTCTACTACTACTACTCAATTCAATCTCAATTCATTCTAAATTTTGTGAACAAAGAAGCCAGCAACATAGAAACGATCAAACGACAAATTCCGATCGTATCGAATTCAACATTCAACTACGTCTTCAAGTCTTCAACTCTTCCAAGACTCCAACAAAGAAGCTCTCTTTCTATCTATATACGAATCCGGACTTCTACTTCTACTTCAACTTTTATTTTCACTCTCCTTTTATATACAAGTATTTGCGAAGTACGGTATCAAAATTTCGCAACCCTCTTATTGTCTTGATATTTTTTTTGTAGTTATAAATTTTTTTTTATCATATTTGTTTGTTGATTTTTTTTACCTTTTCTCTCACAACCCTCTTATTGTTTTCTAGATTTCTTTAAAATTTATCTCGCCTAGATTGTATTTAATTTTTTCACATACACTACTATATCAACATGTCTAGATCACGAGGTAGCGGCCATAACCAAAGTGGACAAGATTCTACCGACACTTCTCGTAGGCCTCCAATTGTCCCACAAAATGAGCCTGGCGAAGAGTACTCTATGACCCAACACATTGGTACACACGATGAGTTTGTAGGAGACATAGACATAGAAGAAGAAGCACAAACACAAGAAACCGAAACGACCCAACCGGGTAGTAGTAGGAAACCTAGAGGGAAACTAGTGATTGACATAAATTTTATGATTATATTTCGGACGAAGAAAATCGGGGTGTATGTATAAAAGTTTGTAAAACATGTTCGAAGTCTTACAAATGGAAGAGGGGTGAGGGGACGGGTACAATAAGACGACACATCAAAAATTTACACAGAAAACTTCTTGTAGACCTACCCGGCTAACAAAAAATCCACCCTAAGACCGGTGTAGTTGATAGTCATTCTTATGATCCCGAACTTGTTTGTCGGGAAATGGCCCGACTAGTAATCAAGGAAGAGTTACCATTTTCCTATTCCGAGAGTAGGGACTTAGAAATTTTTAATCAAACTGCATTAAACCCCCATTTTAAAAGAATCCCTAGGAATACTTGCAAATCTGATTGTTTTAAAATATACAATAAAATGTGAGAAGCTTTGATTGCCATTTTATGGAGTTTAACTTATAGAGTTTCTTTAACTTTCGATTGTTGGGCGGTTTGCAATAATATTCCAATGATGGGAATAACTTGTCATTGAATCGACAATGATTGGATTATTCAAAAAAGGATCATATCACTTGCCGCGTTGCACTATCCCCATAGTGGTATTGAAATTGCAATTCGTATTTCAAAAATTTGTGATGTTTTTCATATTCGTGATAAAATTATGTATAGAAGTTTTGATAATGGATCCAACAACAATGCATCAATTAGTATATTAAAAACCGCATTAAACCCTACATCTGACAATATTTTTCATGTTAGATGTGCATGTCATATTTTAAATTTATGTGTTCAAGATGCATTAAAAATAACTGAACCATATATAGTTAACATTAGAATTTGTATACATTTTATTGCATTAAGTGGCACCATATTCCAAGAATGGAAAGCTTGGTGTAGGCTTAAAAATGTACATTTTAAAAAAATTTCAAAGGATGTTAAATACCGATGGAACTCTACTTTTGATTTGCTACATGTTGTTACTGAATATAAAGAATGTATAAATAATTTTTGTATTGCAAAAAATATGCCAAATTTTGAATGACTCTCCAAGCTTGGTTTTATGCCGAATTTTTGTTGAAATTTTTAGAACTTTTTAAAACAGCAACTTTCAAATTTTCAAAATCTTATGAATCTACTTCTAGTAGCATTTTTATTTTAATAGTTACTATGATGCAAACTTTCAAAGTAATGATCGATGATGCTTTTATTGGTCATATTGTGAAATCTGCATACACCAAAATTTTAAAGTATTTTAGTTCTCCTCCTATGTTGTATTGTATTGCTAATGTGATGGATCCTCGTATCAAATTAGAAGGTATGAAGAGTTTGATTGAAATATTTTTTACTTTACTTGGGGAAGAAGAATCTGAAATTTATTGCGGAACATTTTTAGTTAAATTAGAATCGACATTAAATAACTTATATGATTATTATGATAGAAGTTTTGCATCTAGTAACAACTTCTTTAGTTAGTTCTTTTTCTACTACTTCTAAAGGTAAGGGTAAGAGTAAATTAGATGATGCCACATTTAATTTACTTGTACAAATTCAATCAAAAAACCTAGAACTAATCAACCAAATGAATTACGTTGGTATAATCAACAAGATTATGAAAGTTTTACTTCTTCACTGGATATTTTACAATGGTGGAAAGACCATGAACATACTTATAGTATTCTTAAATATATGGCTAAAGATCTACTAACTCCTCCTGTCTCTACAGTTGTTTCAAAAAGTACATTTTCTACAAGTGGCAGAGTTCTAACCGATTACAGGAATTGTTTGGAGCCCCAATCGTTGGAGATGCTCGTCTACACGGAAGATTGGATGAAGGCCAAAGATAGAACTCAAGGAAAATGGTTCGACACGTCTACAAGTGAAAGCAACTCGCCGGAAGAACAACAACAACAACAATAGCAACCAAAATGAAGAATTGAAGACCAACAAATTGAAGACAATTGTAAATGTATAAAAAATTGTATAAAATCTTTGTTTGTTATAAAATTTTAGGATAATTGAAGAAAATTGAAATTGTACCGTAGAAATTTGTTAATGTATAAAACAAATTTGTAGAAAATCTTTATTTCTTATTACAAATTGGGAAACTTGTGTAAGTTGAAATCATATCAATAATATATATATATATATATATATATATATATATATATATTTCACTCTTTTGATTCTAATTATTATTATTACATTTTTTATTATTATTAAAATTATATATTTTTAAAGTAAAAAAAAATATTTAGACGGGCCCAACTCGCGACCCGACCCAACCCGACCCGATCCGGGTTGGACCCGAATGGGTTCGCGGGTTGGGCGGGTCGACTTTTTGCATTTCAGACCCGGCTTAGTTGCCACAAGGACCCGACCCGAACCCATCCTAGTTGGGTACCAACAAGGACGGGTTCGACCCGACCCGGCCCGGTCGACCCGTTTGCCAACCCAACATATTTATAATAGTATACGGTTGTTGAAATTTTTTTTATTTTTTATCATTGTCTCCGCTATACTGAACATTGATGAGAACAAATAAATTATCACCCATTACTAATATCGAAGACCTTATATATGTTAATAAGTTGTATTTTTTTTCTTTATAATCTATTTTCTATGTTTTTTTCTCTGTTTATCAATTTATACTTGGCTGTAATAAGAACTGGTAAGTTTGTTGTTAGCCCCCCAAAAAAGTTAAATTTTCAGACTTCGTCCCTGCTTTTATATATATATATACTAGTATTATACACGTGCTGTACACGTGGGGAAAATTAGGGGAATGAAAAGGAAAAAAAATCTACCAACACGTGCGTTGCACGGGTTGGGTTAAGGACAGATTACACTAAGGCCTTCTCCCATTATAGTAGTAGATATATATATATATATATATATATACTAGATTTTTCAGTGGCCACGTGCCTACGACACGTCTTCAGAACGATACAGCATATGAAAAGTCTTGTAAACAGTAAATCAACAATTATGTAGCTGAAATTTGAATTGTATGACAATAATTATTTGTAAATAAAAATCCATGTTTCCATTAGTATATGGTGAAAAAAAATTATAAATTGGGGTATAAAAGTCCATGTTTCCATATATATATATATATATATATATATATATATATATATATATATATATATATAGAGAGAGAGAGAGAGAGAGAGAGAGAGAGAGAGAGAGAGAGAGAGAGAAGTGAGCCTCATATTTGTATGAGGAAATTTCCTCATACAAAGTGATGTGTCAAAATAAGAGCCGTTAGATCATAGTTTTAATCAAAGGGCTCATTTGCAAAAATAAAATTGACAATTATTGATTAAATGGAAAAATAATTTAGTGTCTTTATGAAGTCTGCTACAGATGTTTAGAAACGTAAATTATTATTTTTGTTTCAAGAAATGGACTTGTGAAGTCATGTATTTGGAATTTACTCTTGTTAATGACCAGTGACAAAATTTAGTATAATAGCATGTATTTCATCGGTTTAGTCCATTTTGAAAGCTCTAGTTCATAAGGAGCCGACTGATATGTTCATTCCAAGAATCTTACGAGGTTTGAGATGTTATTGTTGTGCAGAATTATATGTTCCTACTGTAATTTGACAAGCTTTATTTCTTACAATGTACAGTCTCAGATTTTGAGTATCAGAATGAGCCAGTTTTTTAGACAGAATGTCTATTCCCAAAATTTTTGAAGTGTTGTACATTCTCAGAATTTGAGTATCAGTTTAAATGGAAGTGTTGTATTAGACTGGGTATCAGTTTAAATGGATCTGTTCTGAGAATTGAGGTTTCTTGCTCGGTGTTGTTCAATTTAAATAGTATCGGTAGTTGTTTATGGATTCATGTGAACAACAGAGCAAAAAAGAACAAGTAAAAACCCCACAAGTAGCATAGCAATACAGTTAACAATAGAGCAAAAAATAACAAGGAAAAACCCACAACTGAAGTGGCATAGCAATACAATTAACATCAGAGCAACAAATAACAAGGTAAAACCCACAACTGAAGTGGCATAGCAATACAATTAACATCTTTGCAAAAAATAACGGGGAAAAAGCCCACAAATGAAGTGCCATAGATCTCATTCAGGCATACAACAAAACAGTTTACATCAAAGCAACAAATGAAGTGGCATACATTTGATTCAGGCATACATCTCATATAGTTAACATATGAGTAAAAAAGAACAAGGAAAAAGCCCACAAATTAAGAGGCATACATCTCATTCAGGCATACAACAATACAGTTAACATCAGAGCCCAAAAAAACTATGGAAAACCTCCACAAATGAAGAGGCATACATACATCTCAAACCTCCACAAATAGAGGAGCATACCCAAATACAAATAACATCAGAGCAAAAAAAAGAACAAGGAAAAACACCATATATGAATCAGCATACATAGCATATGCATATATCTGATTCAGGTGAGAATATTTACATCTCGTTCATCAAATGTTACAATTTATTTTAAAGCCGTATAATAATAACTGCATTTCAGTTGTATAATCTTCTCGGTTTCCTTCTTCATGGGTTGTGCAACTGCATGTAAACAACCAAAGAAAGATTTAGTATTGTTAGAATTAATATGATTCATTTGATGCATCAAGAAAGTAGTAAGATCATCAAAATCATGAATTGAATTAGTTGTAGGCTCAGAACACAATTGTGTACAAGGATTGTTCAAATCAAGCATCAAGATTAGTGTAGGGCTACATTATTATGCCATGCCAACTACAACTAACCATATCCCCTCCCCCCAAACCCAAAAAAAAAAACAAGCATCTCAGAGAGCTTGTATTTAACTGATCAGCATACATCTCATTCAGGTCACAACAGCAAACAAGAATAGAGGGGCATACAGCAATACAGTTAACATCAGAGCAAAAAAGAACAAGAAAAAACTCCACATATGAATCAGCATACATCTCATTTAGGTCATAAAGCTACTTAATGTAGACTTCACCAAGACAACAATACTAGGTAGAGCGGGGAGACACATTCAAAATAAATAGCTTACACATTCAAAATAAATAGCTTGTTAAGTAGTGCTTATCATCATTGCCAAGACCAACACAACAAAAAAGGACATTGGGTAAATTTAAAATGAGTGAGAATCAAGCACTTCCTGTGAGTGAGAATCAGATGCACCCGTAAGAACATCTTGGCTTAGTAACTCTTCAAACTCCATTCTACATAGAAAAATATAATAAACATAAAAAATCACCAAATAGAAAAATATAATTGTCTATTCATACACATAGCTTTCAGCTCTGTTCTAAACCATCCAGACGTTCCAAAATCACCAAACTTATCTTTGTTTTTTTTAATTTTTCTAGAGACATATATACATAAGGTTGCTAGAAATAGGAAGACAAAACTACCAATAAATAATCAAACATACATGCTACTACACTCAGGCGAACACACATAGCCAAATCGAGTTTGCAAAAGGATTTATTCAATTACTTGGTTCTATACATGCATAGGGGAAATCACTTTAACCTACATTCTAAAGACAAACTACATTCTAAAGACAGACTACCTTCTGATAAGGAATGCATTCCATATGGCTTTGTTAAAGTGTTTAAGTCCACTAATTCCGACAAACTACATTCTAAAGCTTCTCTCCACATTTCCATCCAAAGATATCTTTTTCATCTCATCAACTACATATGACTAATATATATTCAATACAGGATTTAATATGCATCTGGTGCCACTATAACATAAAGACAAGTCTTTGTTGTGGTTGTGCATGTGAATCTGCAACATCTAAAATGTATATTGATATAACTAATGAATTTAACCTACTTCATTACTCCTTTTCTTAGGAGCATATAGCCTACCAACTATAATGGAACTCCTATCAACATCTTAACTGCCAAAAAATAAGGCTACTAGAATACAGGACCAGCCCTCGGCTTCTTCCTCTAAAGTATTAGTACACATACACAACACGCAGAGGATTTCACTTCCCAATTTTGATTTGATGCAATGGACAAGCCCAAAAATGCCTCCAATTCGCATAACTATAAGCGATTATAAAGGAAACAAGATTTGAAATTGAGATTACCTGATAGAAAGATTGGGGGAGCTGATAGTGACTTGAGGGTCGATGCTTGGAGCGTGGAAGATTGGGGGCTAGGGTTTCTCTTCGAATCGCAACCGGAACAAAGGGGCTAAGGGCGATTTGGGTTTGTATTCGAAGAGAGAGAGAGAATCCAAGAGACAACCGAAATCGAAACCCTAAATGGCAGTTGCCCAGTATGGTTTCTTCGTCGAAGGGGGAGAGAGAACGGGAGAGAGTAGAAATCGAGAGCCCCCTCGAAGATTTGGATTTCGACGAAGAGTCGGAGAGATCGCTATTCTTAGTGTAGGGGGTTTCTCGTCGAAGAGATAGAGAGAACGTGAGAGAGTAAGGAGGCTAGGGTTTCAACGAAGAAAGAGAGAGCGGGAGTTGGATATGGATGAGAGCTGAAAGCTTGTTGAGAAAGAAAAGGAGACATAAATGACCATTTTACCCTCAAGAAAATAGCTGAGAGAACGGGATCAAATCTGACTCGTTCGATCGCCAGCAAACGAGATCGGATGGCTGATAACTCCCACTCACGATAAGGAAACCATCTCACCATCTCATAATAGACTAACTATATATATATATATATATATATATATATATATATATATATATATATATATATATATAGGGTAGCGATCTGGTGAGAACTGTTCTCACGATAAGCTTCGTGAGAACTCTACGCCTATCCATCCTATGGATAATCTGAACCGTTCACATTGTTTAACATAACTAAATTAGTATAAAAACATAAAACCAAGTCATTTGATATTCATTTGTCCATGCATCATGTCACTATAAAAAATATTGATTTTACAGCCACACAATTTGTAACACTTCAATGCATGGGGAAACGAATCTCAAATGACTTGATTTCTCATCCATAGACTAATTTAATCGTGTAGATCAAAATGAACGGTTCAGATCTTTCAACTAATATCCCAAACAAAAATTCTCGCGTGGTTCTCACCAAAAGAGTTCTCACTAGATCATTTCCCTATATATATATATATATATATATATATATATATATATATATATATAGAAAGAGAGAGGGGGGGGGGGAGAGAGAGAAATAAATAAATAAATAAATGAGTTGTTGTCTTTTAGGGGGGGGGGGGATTTGAAGATTTGAATTTGAGGTTCAAATCCCCCCCCCCCCCAAACAACTCATTTATTTATTTAATTATTTTTCTTTCTCTCTCTCTCCATATATATAGGGAAATGCTCAATTGATAACGCAAATATTGTCAAAGCTCGTGAAAACAACCTAGGCCGTTGTTGGGAACAACGGCCTAGGTTATAATGCATTATAACCTAGGCCGTTGTTCCCAACAACGGCCTAGGATTGTTTTCACGTTTTCCACGCTACATTATATTTTCAATGGAGCATTTTCCATATATATATATATATATATATATATATATATATATATATATATATATATATAGGGTAATGCTCAGTTGAAAATGCAAGTGTGGAAAATGCAAGTGTGGTGAAAACCCGTGAAAACAACCTAGGCCGCTGTTGGGAATAGCGGCCGCTATTCATAGACCGCTATTCCCAACAGCGGCCTAAGGTCGTTTTCACGTTTTCACAGACACTTGCGTTTTCAACTGAGTATTACCCATATATATATATATATATATATATATATATATAGGGAAAAAGGGGTATGAGCAACATGCTCATTTAGTAAATAAGCAATTGATGATGTGGCATACATGTGATTGGAAAAACCTTAAAAGGGTTAGTTGTCCAATCACATGTAAGGTTTTTCCAATCACATGTATGCCACATCATCAATTGCTTATTTACTAAATGAGCATGTTGCTCATACCCCTTTTACCCATATATATATATATATATATATACACACACACACACACACACACACACACACACACACACACACTCACACACACACATACACATACATACTAGTCTTACCCTGTGCAAACTGCACAAACGTTACCAAAATATATATTAAAATATCAAAATTTTCAATACAAAATTCAGCATGAACCAATTTGAATTATAAGAAAACTAGTTGGTGATCAGTGTTATTCTGTACAAATTGCACAGACTAAAATAATTTTGTGAGAATCATAAAATTATATAAAACTCAAAAATTTAGAGATGTCTCTTAACTCTTTTGATCACAATATAATCAAAAGATAACAAATCTACAGATTAGCTAATTCACATTTTCAAACCAACCAGCATCAATCTATATTTCTATTCAATTGAAAGGAAAATAAAAAAATCGAATAATTACCAAAGTTAGGTTGTAGCTCTTGCCGGACTCCTTGATGTACTCCGCTATCTTCAACTCCACTGCGTGCTTCTCAACCGCCTTCCCTCTCAAATCAAACATAATCAACATCAGAAACACATTGAGGGTACAATAATTGATAATAAGCTATATTTATATATATATATATATATATTAACCAATTCAAAATTTGAAACCAGTATCACTCTATATTTTTATTCAATATAATTGACAACATAATTTTAGTTAGTGTCATCTAGTACATCTACATATAGATGACAATACAACTGTAGTTAGTATCTTTTTTTTGTTCATAACTGTTTTTTAATGTTATCAACATTTTGTCTACAAGGCTAAAAAGAACTGTATAATTTATTTATTTTTTACTTGTACTTAAAACAACTATGATGGTTCCCTAAAAAATAAAAAGGGACAAAAAAATAACTATAGTTGCTCTTAAACTAATTAGATTTCAGAAATTAAAATATCTGGAAATCCAAAATATTCAAACAAAAAAAAACCTTTTAACAACACACCAAAATCTACCAAGCAAAACCTCTTTCTAACAATCATACTAAAACCTTCCGATACAACAAATAACAACCCGAATTTAAAACTAATCATATGAAAAAAAATGTCAATCATATTCCCAATCATCTCCACTCCAATCAAGTATTGGAAACTACCACCAACACCACTCCATACCTGAAAAGAAGAGGCATTTTTCGGCATCTTGATCTCATTCGCATGCTCGATCAAAGCTTTCCTCTTCTCTGCAACTTCCTCCATACTATACAATGCCACCAAATCACCACAACAAAAATAAAATTCATTTCAACTAAACAATTGAGAATAAAGAAAAATCAAGAAAACGAAATTATTTTTACATTAGTCCGGAACAATATACTAAAATAAATTTGGAGGGTAGCAGCGGGGTCGATAAAGGGAAACAATAGTCCATAATTTCATTTTCTTGATTATTTTTACATTAGTCTGAGAAGAGCCACATGTTGTGTTACCATGTACAAATTGCACAGACTAAAATAATTTTGAGGAATTCATAAAATTATATGGAACTTAAAAATTTAAAGATACCCCTTAACTATTTCAATCACAATATAATTAAAAGATGAAAAATCTACAAATTAACTAATTCATACTTTCAAACTAACTAACATCATTCTATATTTTTATACAATTGAAAGGAAAGGGAAAAAAAAGTTGAATAATTGCCGAAGTTGGGTTGTGGCTCTCAGACTCCTTAATGTACTTCGTTATCTCATTCTCAACCGCGTGGTTCTTAACCGTCTTTCCTCTCAAATCAAGCATTTTCTTTCAAATCAAATATAATCAACATCAGAAATCCATTGAGGGAACAATAATTGATATATAATTAGATATATATCAAAATATGACAAATGTATATATTAACCTGTAAGCCTTATTTTCCCAAATACATATTTTCTGAATATTTCATGTATATTGACTAATTATAAATTCACTTTGTTTTGAAATTTTTTTGGATCTTTTATTAAAGCATTTTCTAATCGAAAACTATATTTTGTTCGAATAATGGCATCATTTAATTTATGTTCCTAATTGATTGGTTATTTGTATTTTTACTCAATTTAAATTTAAATGTATTATTGTTATTTGGGTTATTTTGATAACTGTATATTTTATTATATAATCTTATTATTAATATTATCATTATTGTTATTTTATCCTTGTGATTTTCACTATTGTTATTATTGTTATTATTAGTAGTATTTTTGTAAGCCCAAATATGCTTATTTAATTGTATTTGATTGTTTGATTTGATGTAAGTTTATATGTATATTTTAAAAAAAAACCCTATAATGCTTATTATTTTTCCCCTATTGAATTTTAAATATATTAATTGGTTTATAACCCAAACCCATTAACCATTATTCAACCCAATACCTAATTTCCTATTGGATTTTCTAACCAAATACCCAAATACCCTATACTATAAATACCTACCCTAAACCTAACCTAGCCCTACCCTCTACTATTAAACCCTAGTAGCCGCCAACCCCCCCATATTCAACTGTTCATCTTCCCCCACACAACTCACAGCGACGCCAGCAAGCTCGACCCTACAGTGCCTTGCTTTCCCCTGGCCGTCGCCGCCGTGGGCGCCGCCCCCCTGCCGTCCACCGCTGTCGCAGTCCCTCTCCCTCTCTGTCACTGAGAAGAAGGAAGGAGAAGAAGGTTGTATTGAATCCTGGCCGTTGATTTGATCATCAATATCATCACCATCCGACCGCATCTCAGCCGTCCGATCGTCGTTCATCACAATCACGATCATCGTCTTCTTGATCCGTTGATCTTGGTCGTTGATCGCATCACCAGCACCATCATCATCATCCAGATCTTAATCTCGACCATCGGATCTCTTTTGATCATCGCGATCGTGATCATCATCTTGATCTTGATCTTGATCTTCGATCTCAGCCGTCCGATCGACCGATCACACTTGATCTCGACCCTTGATCGTCTCGTTCGTCTTCTACTTGGTGAGTTAAAAATTGATCCACTTTTTGTTCTCATTCATCAAATTATCAATCATGGTATATTTACTCTTTTGGTACTCTTCTAATTCTTATATATTTTATGTTCGATCTCGACCATTAGATTTGCTTGATCTTCAACTTGATCATCATCTTGATCATCGAGATCTGTGCTGATCGTGCTCATCGTCAGGATCCATTTCTGTTACTCTACGTCGGATTCATCGTCTACACCCTAAGGTAAGTATCTCTTGTACATTTCGTTTTCTAGTACAAGCTCTTCCTTGAAAATACTGTAAATAGTTTGTGAATGTGACTCCTCCTTGTTTATCGTTGATGATCTCATATTTCTCCTTATATATTACATGATCTAAGAGTCACAACTCTTTGTTGATACACTTGTTCACAACTAGTAAGATTTTGATTCATTTCATACAAAAAGTGTTTTAGTTGGTTTCTGTTTCTGTCTTGCCTTGCTGTTTCGACCCCGATAAAATCAGAATCTGAACTTGAGCCCTGAATATATAATGTAACCTTAAGTTTCTAGTTGCTGATAACATCCAGAATTTTCAAATTCCGAGTTACGGTTTAGGAGATATCGCAGTTTTACTGCTGCTGTGTCGGTAATCGCAGATTCATAAAAACAGCTGTACCTCTTTAGTTTGCAATTATTTTAACTATGCTTCCAGTAAGTAAATGACTTGAAATTTAACATGCTCTTACTGGACACCCTAGAGAACATTCCCTAATTTTTTCAGAATTAATTAATAATGTTTCAACCCTGTTTCATATGTATAAACTCAGTTTTACAAATTCTGGCTGAACACAAATGCTGTATAGTTTGCTATTTTAACACATGTTACCACAACTTTCATGTATCTTAATTATATGCGTTGGAACCGGGCAGGAGTCTAATTTCTAGAACGTCTGACGGATCCACATTTGCTATCTTGTAGCAACGGGAATCGCAGTTTTGGTGCAGCAACGTCATGTTGTCCAGATTTGAGATTCTCGTCGTTCTTAATACTTTGATTTGTTTTGACCCTCGAACATGTACCCTACCTAGCCTAGACTTGTTCCATGTTCTTGATTATGTTTACTTGACTTGTTTCGCACACTTTCATGCTTACTTGATGATAATAATAAATAACAAGCCGGAGTTTAAGGGAAAGACCATAGTAGTGGACAATATAGGTAAGTGTACTCGGAAGAGGGCCCGTGTTTTCCAATACTTGGTTCATGAACTTATTGTATCTTGATGGATTTATGGAGCCATTAATTGTCTCATGAACTTGTTTGATTCATGAACCCACTGTGTGGTTCTTGAACTTGTTAGTGAATTCACGAACTTGTTTCGTGAACTTGTTATTTTATTTTCCGATTTATGAACCATGTTTGCTTGATACTTGATGCCTGAGTACACCGCCCTTTAAAATCCACCACTAGGCCTAAACGAAATTGCATTGACTGTAGCAACCATGTAATAAAAGGATTGCATATGAAGTGCTACCTAGATAGTAATAACTATAAAACTTGACACATGATAATTGAACATGATACATGCTTACTTGATACTTGATGACATGATACAAGAGACTTGATACTTGAGCATAATACTTGACACTTGTTACTTGATACTTGTACTTAACAACTTGACACATTAGACTTGTTACTTGTTACTCGACACTTATACGTGATACTTATTACTTGATCCTTGATATCATTACATGTTCACTAGCCACTTGTTTTACTACTAGTACTTGTTATCCAACCTTGTCACTTGAGTTGTCTTTCTTGCTAGATAGTTTCTTAAATCCCCACTACTTATTGCATCCCTATTACATTCTTGATTCCAAATCTTGTTCCATATTTCTTGTACTTATTTTACTATTTGCGGCCCTAATTTGCACTAAGGGTGTTTGTCTTGTTTTCTCCATTTTCTCCTTTTATATTTTTACAAGCAGACTTTGGAGACGAGTTGCCTGTTGGAATTGGTGAGCAGACATTCTAGGCTTCGCTTGGAGAAAGGACTTGCTTAAAATGGTTTTTTTCTTTGAGTTACTTATTTCTTTGGCTACATGAAACTTGTAACGGGCATATAGTCCCAAGTTTTATCTTTGATCCAGATTTGAAAACTATTTGGGATGTTATTATTTTGTTTCAATTGTTTTCTTTTAATTAATAAATTATTCATGCATGCATGGTTGTGTACATTTGTTATATTCTTGTTATGACGCTGAGTCGATCCTACAGCTTATTAATGATGAAAATTATTCGCTGGGCTTCGTCACGCGCTCGTATCCCGTATTTTTGGAAAGCGGGATGTGACATAACCAATTCACATTTCGAAACCAACATCATTCAATATTTTCTATTCAATTGAAAGGAAACTCCACAATTTTCGATGTGTGTAACTCTCCAACAATTTCAACACCAAGGCATAGGTAAACCCTAGAACCCTAAATCTTGAGATGCCAAGAAAGAGGTATTTTCAAAAATCACTTACAATCGTGTCAGATTCCTCCATTCTAAAGCTTGCTTACAAATACTCATATTGTCTGCGAAATTTCTCAATATTTGCTTCCAACTATTCTATATTACTCATTAGTTGTACCTCTACAAAATGATTAAACAAAAAAATATACATACAATACTACAATTCACCAAAACAAAAGTTGTAGAAAAGATATCACTGTCTGCATGTTGTTTCCCGTCTTATTCCAGCATATTTCGAGCTTCGTACATCAAATTTTCATCTTATCTTTCATCAACTATATGATGCAAGTCATTAGCTTTCTTATATATTCACTCATTTGCTCACTTTTAACCTAAGAAAATAAAATAATAAAATGCAATAATAATAAAATGTGTTAAACTATTGAACTTTCATGCTTTTTACCATCATCCACAATCCATTAATCTTCGTAATTGAAAATTTAATGATGATATTTCTTAGAATGCAGAAGTCCAAAAGAAAATAGATAACAATTAGAAGAAAAACCCTTATATGCAAGTCAGTTCATTCCAATCTCACACCTGACGATCCCCCTTCTTTTGATCTGAAACCATATATTATTATGTTTGCATCCGATCCTGAATCTCAAAGCTTGACCACACTATCATAAAAAAACAGAAAAATACTCGGACATAAACAAATTAAATATAACTGGAAAAAAAAAAACTTAAACAACAATTCTAATAATAAATTATTAAGCAACATATATCTAAATCAAAACAAAAATAAATCTTTTATGTTGTCAATTTTTAGTTTGTTTTGATTTTTTTATAAAACCGTGCGTAGTGCACGTGTCAGTTAAATATGAATTCCTACTTTTTCTTTTTCTTTCTCTAATTCAAAATAGAGAAAGAAGAAAGGGGATACTCCTATTAGTATAAGATATTTTTGGGGTAACATTAATTAGTAAAATAATGTCTGATTAATAATTCCTCAAAATTATTTTAGTCTGTGCAATTTGTACATGGTAACACAGTATGTGGCTCTTCTCAGACTAATGTAAAAATAATCAAGAAAACGAAATTATGGACTATTGTTTTCCTTTTACATTAATACTAAAATACATGGTTCGGGGCAAAAGATGCTAATGTAAAATAATCAGACTATTGTTTTAGTCTAATTAATTCATACTAATTAATGTTACCCCAAAATTTATTCATAGAATAGTCCATAAAAGGGAAACAATATACTAAAATAATTCATACAATCTACAAATAATTTTTACATTAATACTAACATACATGGTAACAATAATAATATTTTTACATTAGAAAAATCAAGAAAACGATATTATTTTTACATTAGATAGAAAAATCTTAAGTAAAAGGGAAACTTACGATGGAGGGTAGAGACGACGGGGTCGGGGCAGGATCGACGACGGACGGCGACACTAGAGGGTAGAGACGGGCGGGATCGGGGCGGGGTGGACGGCGGGCGGCGGTAGGGACGGACGGGTAAGGAGATGTGGGTGGGTTTTGGGGTAGGGAGAGTTAGGGTTTGTGGGTTTTGGGGAGATGTGGGAGAGGAAAGGTTTTTTTGTGTGTTTTTTAATTAATTCTATTTTGACAATTGGTGTGGGCTGCTCGTGTCAGTTCATACTTTTGCTCTCCTTTCTCTATTTTAAAATAGAGAAAGGAGAGATGAGGTAGGCCTATTAGCTTAAGATATTATATATATATATATATATACACACACACACACACATATGAAACATGGACTTTTATATCCCAATGGACTTCTATTTACAACTAATTATCGTCATACTATTCAAACTTCAGCTACATAATTGATTTACTTTTATTTACAACTAATTATTGTCATGCTATTCAAACTTCAGCTACATAATTGATTTACTTTAATTTACAACTAATTAGAGATTATTAGACTATTATTTACAACTAATTACAGATTATTAGAGATGACATAGTATCAGTAATGCACTGATATGGCTAAAAATGGGATTAAATCGGGGCTGTTCAAATCGGACACGAATTTTAAAGCTCAGGGGTAAAATGGTAATTTCACCTACTAACGGGTCTGAAATGGGAACTGGGTCTTTATTCAAAGCCCAATAACCCATAAACGGATCCATCTCAACTGGGTGCGGGTTTCAACCCGTAGCGAACCCAGTCCAGCAGGGTAGAATTAGGGTTTCTAATTAATTCTAATCAACGGCCCTGATTCGTATCTATCCTTTCACTGGGAATTAGGGATTACATTCCTAATCTGTTTCTAGAGATTACATTCCTAATCTGATCCCAAAGGCGACTATAAATACCCCCCATCCACCATCATTAAAAGGTAATCAATACTTTTCCAATTTTAAGTTCTTGCTTAATCATTCAGATTACTGACAAGAGCGTCGGAGGGTGCGTCGCTGGGATCCATCCCGGTGTCTCGCACTTTTTGCAGGTTCGCAACAGCAGCAAGAGACCAAGTCAACACATTGGTGAAGGTCAACAGGTCAACAGGTTTGCCTTTGTTCGTTTTCTCAAGAATCCACAAATTCTATTTGTTTGCTCCCACACCAAAATCAGCAGCAACAGATTGGTGTCGTATGTGGGAACCGAACAAGCAACCTGACCTAACTTCATCAATGATACTAGTTTCAAGCCATGCATCCAAAACAGAAGGGGAAGGCAGCGGTCTCCAACCAAAGAACCACTTATCTTCCTCCTCTCCCTCCTCCGGTTCAAGGTTCTCCTACTCAACAGGCCCCTCCAGGGTCTCGGGGGACTGCCCAGGGGGGCTCCCGTCAAAGTCATCCGAAGCAACATCCTCCTCATGACCATGTCGCGGGTCCCAATCCTTCAGTTGAATCTATGGCTTCTCAAAGCCCTCCTGAGCAGGATCTTCGTCAAGTGATTGCCAACCACCAAAAGGGGGTTGACCTCAGAACTCGCCTAAATGGATGGCGAGCCCTTAGTGGAGTCCATCAACCCGAGCACCCAGGGGCCTCAAGAATCCGGACCCCCCCACCGACCGAGGACCAGAAGATCCCCTCCCCCGAGGAGGCAAAGAGAGTCCCCTTAGCATCATCGGCGGAGAACTCATTCTCCAGTAAGCCGAGCCACACATAAGGACCGCCAAGTTGGAGAGGCACCAGTCACAAGGGCAGATTTTCAAGACTTCCAAACGACAATCTTACGGGCCCTCAATATCGCCTCAAAGAACGACCAGAGGCCACCTACTCATGAGCCAGCTAGGAGCCACTGCCTTCACACTCTCAGTCCTCGTCCATCTCCAAGCTACCATCGCCGCAGCCCTAGTCCACCGTCGTACGAGGATGAGTCCTGGGGCTCGGCAAGATATGATCAAAGAGAAGACTCAGTCTACCGCCGTCTCCACGAGATGGAGAGGCGCCTCGACTGAATTGATAGGAAAGAAGAGCAACGGGCGATAAACCTCCGCCCGAGCAGACCTTCATTCTCCCGCACCATCATGGAGGCCCCCATCCCAGAGAACTTCAAGCCGCCTCACTTCGAGACGTATACCGGGGAGTCGGATCCCGCAGATCACATAGAGAGTTTCAAAACACTCATGATGATCCACCATGCTTCAGACGCCCTCCTCTGCAAGATCTTCCCTGCCACGTTGAAGGGGGCTGCGAGAGAATGGTACTCTCGACTCGCCCCGGCCTCCATCTTCTCATTCGATCAGTTCGAAGGGCTCTTCCTTACTCATTTCGTGAGTAGCCGCCGGACCGAAAAAATAAGTGTATCTCTAGTGACCCTCAACCAAGAAAAGGGTGAACGCCTAAGGGATTACGTTCGACGCTTCACCTCCGAAGCCCAGTCCATTCCCTCCCTCAACCAATCAGTAGCCTTTGTCGCATTCGAGCGCAACGTCACTAATGCCAATCTCAGGACGTCCCTTGCCAAGAAACCTCCTCGGAACTTCTCAGAACTCCTACTTAGGGTGGAGAAGTACATACGAGCAGAAGAGGCTCTCGACCCCCCTACTCTTGAGGAGACATCTTTCGGGAACAAACGGAAGAACACAAGTGAAGAGGGGTCCCAAAAATCCCAGAAGGACGGCAATGGCCAGCACCGCCCGACTCCTCGTTTTGAGAAGTTCACCCCCATCATTGCTAATATATCAGAAGTTCTTATGGAGGTGGACAAGGAAGGGCTACTCCGTGTCCCCTAGAATGAATACACCTGGCAAGAAGAGGAACAAGGATAAGTGGTGCCGCTTTCACAGGGACCACGGCCATGACACAGATGATTGTCGGGCTCTCAAGGAGGAGATCGAAGAACTCATACAGCGGGGGCACCTGACCAAGTTCGTCCAAAAAGAGGGGGTCGAGCTTCCCTCCTGAGGAGCCAACAAACGAACATAAAGGCCCGCCGAGCTTCAAGACTCAGCTCCTCCCAAGAGGTCTTTACCTTATTGTAGAAGTAGGATCTTGATTTTCAATAAGGCCGATGCTTGTAACTCGGCCAATAGCATGTAATAATGGCTAGCCCTATTGAAGCGGACACTTAGTTTATCTCAATAAAACTTTACATATTTCACTGAAAATTATTGCTCTTGCTTCTTCTCTATCTCTTCGAATCACATCTACGACTCGCTAAATGGTGAGTTCGGAGTCCAGCTTCTTCTACATGACTGCTCCCGTAACTTGCTAAGCTTAAAACGACAAGTTCGGAGTCCAACACTTGGCTCGATTCCGCTTCAAATAACTTGCTCTTAAGCAAGTTAGAAGTGGTTTGCCATTCGGAACTGCTCCCACAACCGTTGATACTCTCTTAAACGACGAGTTTGGAGTCCAACACTTGGCTCGACTCCGCTTCAAATAACTTGCTCTTAAGCAAGTTAGCAGTGGTTCGCCATTCGGAATTGCTCCCACAACCGTTGATACTCTCTTAAACGACGAGTTCGGAGTCCAACACTTGGCTCGATTTCGCTTCAAATAACTTGCTCTTAAGCAAGTTAGAAGTTGTTCGCCATTTGGAACTGCTCCGACAACCGTTGATACTCTCTTAAACAATGAGTTCGGAGTCCAACACTTGGCTCGATTCCGCTTCAAATAACTTGCTCTTAAGCGAGTTAGAAGTGGTTCGCCATTCGGAACTGCTCCCACAACCATTGATTCTCTCACTTAAATAGCGAGTTCGGAGCTGAAGCTCTCCCCTAGAGTTGTTCCTCAAACTCGTCTCCCAGATGGCTCTCTCCTAGAGCCAAGCTCTTCACTCCGCTCGCCTCCAAAGCGGACCTCTTCTCAACGAGTTCGGAGCACAACTCTCCCCTAGAGTTCCTCTTCAAACTCGTCTCCCAAATGGCCCTCTCCTAGAGTCAAGTGCTTCGCTCCGCTCACCTCCTAAGCGGACCTCTTCTCAACGAGTTCGGAGCACAACTCTCCCCTAGAGTTCCTCCTCAAACTCATCTCCCAAATGGCTCTCTCCTAGAGCCGAGCTCTTCGCTCTGCTCACCTCCAAAGCGGATATCTTCTCAACGAGTTCGGAGCACAACTCTCCCCAAGAATTCCTCCTCAAACTCGTCTCCCAAATGGCTCTCTCCTAGAGCCAAGCTCTTCGCTCCGCTCGCCTCCAAAGCGGACCTCTTCTCAATGAGTTCGGAGCTCACAACTCTCCCCTAGAGTTCCTCCTCAAACTCGTCTCCCAAATGGTTCTCTCCTACAGTCAATTGCTTCACTCCGCTCGCCTCTAAAGCGGACCTCTTCTCAATGAGTTCAGAGCACAACTCTCCCCTAGAGTTCCTCATCAAACTCGTCTCCCAAATGGATCTCTCCTAGAGTCAAGTGCTTCACTCCGCTCACCTCCAAAGCGGACCTCTTCTCAACGAGTTCGGAGCACAACTCTCCCCAAGAGTTCCTCCTCAAACTCGTCTCCCAAATGGCTCTCTCCTAGAGCCGAGCTCTTCGCTCCGCTCGCCTCCAAAGCGGACCTCTTCTCAACGAGTTCGGAGCTCACAACTCTCCCCTAGAGTTGCTCCTCAAACTCATCTTCCAGATGGCTCTCTCCTAGAGCCGAGCTCTTCACTCTGCTCGCCTCCAAAGTGGACCTCTTCTCAACGAGTTCTGAACACAACTCTCCCCTAGAGTTCCTCCTCAAACTCGTCTCCCAAATGGCTCTCTCCTAGAGCCAAGCTCTTCACTCCGCTCGCCTCCAAAGCGGACCTCTTCTCAACGAGTTCGGAGCACAACTCTCCACAAAAGTTCCTCCTCAAACTCGTCTCTCAAATGGCTCTCTTCTAGAGCCGAGCTCTTCACTCCGCTCGCCTCCAAAGCGGACCTCTTCTCAACAAATTCGGAGCTCACAACTCTCCCCTAGAGTTGCTCCTCAAACTCGTCTTCCAGATGGCTCTCTCCTAGAGCCGAGCTCCTCACTCCGCTCGCCTCCAAAGCGGGCCTCTTCTAAGCGAGTTTGGAGCTCAAAACTCTCCCATAGAGTTGCTCCTTGCACTCACTTCAAAGAATGGGTCTTCCCATGGCTCTTACGAGGATCTTCCTAGCACATCTTCTCCAACCCTAGGAGTGGAGCTCCTCTTCAAAAAATCTCCAAAACCAAACAGCACATCACCAAGCTTCGGAGCTCTTCACCTCTCCCATATGCCGACCCCCTTCCTCGTCGAGCTCCGACCCCTCCTCCGTTGTCGATCTCACCTCAATGAGCTCCGCCATGGTCGAGCTCCACTATGCCAGCTACCGAGATACTATGGGCAGAGGGCGAGCTATTTGAGTCACCGGGCCAAAGTGACGAGGTACCGACCTCCACATATGGAGAAAAATACCGCCGAGCCAGTTTCACCGTTGGATCATGCCAAAAAACGTGCCAGAACATGATGAACGGCTCAGATCTCGCCACGCCTCCACAAAACGACAAGATAACGTTTTCTCGAAATCTGAGCCTCTTGCCTTGTGATTCGTGCCAAGATCGTGATCAACTGTCCAGATGGAGCCACGTAGCTCGGATCTGAAATCCGAGCTACCAATCTACCAAACTGCAAAGTGGCAAAAAATGTGCCTCAAAATCCGTGCTCGGATTCGCCGAACAAGCAAGAAGAAAAGGAGACTAATGGGTCTTCTCCTTCTTCTTCAGTTTCCTCGCCAAAAACACCCAGATCTTCTCCTCTTCTTCACTGTGCGACAAAACAAGGCAGAGGAGAGAACCCGAATGCCTCTCCTCCCCTTCTTCTTTCTTCTCAGGGTCGAGCTCTACTACGCCGAGCTACCGAGCCACAATGCCGAGGTACCGGGGTACCGACCTCCACATATAGAGAAAAATGCCGCTGAGCCAGTTTCACCGTCGAATTGTCTCAAAATTCTTGTCCGAATCTGATGAGCGGCTCAGATCGCGCCACGTCTCCACAAAACGACAAGATAACGTTTTCTCGAAATCTGAGCCTCCTGTCTCGTGATTCGCGCCATGATGGTGATCAACCATCCAGATTGAGCCACGTAGCTCAGATCTGAAATCCGAGCTACCAATCTACCGAACTACAAAGTGGCAAAAAATATGCCTCAAAATCCATGCTCGAATTCGTCGAACAAGCAAGCAAATAAAGAGGAAGAGAGAAAAAGAGACTAACGGGTCGGGTTCGGATCCATTACCTACAACCCGACACATACCCTTCTTCACTCTTCTCCTTCTTCTTCAGCCATTCTGGTGCCAAAAACCAAACAAAGGACAAAACCCAACTCTGCGAGCACCCATGCCGAGCTTTTGAACCACCGAAGCACCTCGCCGAGCTACACACCGCCTTCATCAAGCTCCAAGAGCTCCCGACCTCGACTCCAAAAGCCCGAGCTCCGAGCTCTAATCCACCTCCGAGCTCCTATGCCGAGCTCCCCAACAGTCGAACACCGAGCTCTCTCCCTCGACGAGCTCCGAGCTCGCCTCCACCCGTCGTCAACCTCCTCAACGTCGAGCTCCTTCAACACCGAGCTCACTGCCACAGAGCTCACAGCTCACCTCCATTGCGAGCTCCAATGAGGAGCTCCGAACTCCTCTCCTCGTCGAGCTCTACGTCTTCTTCCCCGAGCTCCAAAAAACCCAAACTCCTCTTCCTCACGCCGCCGAGCTCTCCCTCCGTCGACGAGCTCGCTCATCTCCAACCTCCATTACTGTGCCGAGCTCTCCCTCCTTCACTTGTCGAGCTCCTGCGTCAAAGCTTCGACCACCTCCATGGCCGAGCTCCTTCGTCGAAGCTCTCCTCGGCTCTGAGCTCCGAGCCAAATGACGAGCTCGAATGCCATCGTCATGAGCTCCGTCGGCTCCCTAGAGTGAGCTCCATTGAACACAGCTCTGAACCACTTCCGCCAAGCTCCACTCCCCCAAGCTCCGTCGAGCTCTTCTCCAATGCCGAGCTCGCCTAACCTCGCCGGCCTCCACGCGCGAGCTCATCACCTTCGAGCGCCTCGATCAAGGCTGGCGATGCTCCACGTTCGGCAAGCTCCGCTCGCTGCTCAGGGTGCTCGAATGATGGGGACGAGCTTGGAGAAGGGATCGAACGAAGGCGACGCTCGAAGGGCGAGGGGCGAGTTCGAAGGAGAAGAAGAGAGAAGGAAACAGAGACGAGGAACAGAGCAAAAGTCGAAGGAAAGAAAGAAACAGGGCGGGAGAAGGAAGGAAGAAAAAATAACAAAATAAAAAAAATAAAAAATAAAAAATCGTCACGTGGCAATGCCACGTGGCTTCATCTTGAAGGGTTGGCCGATTGCCGAGCCGAGGTGCCGACGCACCGACCTTGAAATTGGAGAAAAACCATACCGACCTACACGCACCGTCCGATCTTCTCAAAAATCGCGCCACGACACGATCGACGCTCAGAAACGCGCCACGTGTCCAGAACGTGATCTGCCTTGCGATGCGCGCACATCTGATCATGATTGACGCACAGAAATGCGCCTCGTGTCCAGGTAATATTTAATTTATTTATTTATTTATTTGTTTTAATTATTTAAAAAATCCGAAAAAATATTTGAAAATCAAAAAAAATTAATTAAAAATTCTAAAAATAATTATTAATTCAGAAAAATAATTTTAAAATTCTGAAAAAATAATTATTTAGTTAGAAAAATTAATTAATATTTTCGATAATTAATTATTTAATTCGAAAAATGAATAGAAAAATTCAAAAAAATGAGAAAAAATTCAGAAAAATCTGAAAAAATCACAAAAAAATTCAGAAAATTCTGAGGATATTTTTTGGCATTTTACAAGTCCAGAATAACACCGTTACACCCCGAGCAAGATCTGAACTCCCTTATGAACACCGATAAAATCCCGTACGCTATTAGAACAACAAAACTACTCCTCGAAGACTGTAAAACTCAGTCTCCAGGAGTGGGGGGCTCGTGATATGGCTAAAAGTGGGATTAAATCGGGGCCGTTCAAATCGGACACGAATCCTAAAGCTCAGGGGTAAAACGGTAATTTCACCTACTAACAGGTCTGAAATGGGAACTGGGTCTTTATTCAAAGCCCAATAACCCATAAACGGATCCATCTCAATTGGGTGCGAGTTTCAACCCGCAGCGAATCCAGTCCAGCAGGGTAGAATTAGGGATTCTGATTAATTCTAATCAACGGCCCTGATTCGTATCTATCCTTTCAATGGGAATTACGGATTACATTCCTAATCTGTTTCTAGGGATTACATTCCTAATTTGACCCCAAAGGCGACTATAAATACCCCCCATCCACCATTATTAAGAGGTAATCAATACTTTCCCAGTTTTAAGTTCTTGCTTAATCATTCAGATTACTGACAAGAGCGTCTGAGGGTGCGTCGCCGGGATCCATCCAGGTGTCTCGCACTTTTTGCAGGTTTGCAGCAGCGGCAAGAGACCAAGTCAACACATTGGTGAAGGTCAACAGGTTTGCCTTGTTCGTTTTCTCAAGAATCCACAAATTCTATCTGTTTGCTCCCACACCAAAATCAGCAGCAACATGCACGATTCCTGAAAACCCAGGAATCGTGCATTCCTCGCACCAAGCATTGAAATAATTCACAACTCTACTATGACAAGTAGTTGGGTTGTTGCTGATAAATGCTGCAATTGCTTGACAGTACATAAACAAAGTAGTCTACAAAATTTGCGACTTTACTCCTTTAAATCAGAATGCAAAATTATATTGGACACATAGATAACATAGAACTGCTGAGAAGTTATAAGTCCATCAAGCTCAGTGCATTGCAATACACATGTTCTCTACAACAATATCAAGATCAAGATCAAGACTACAACAAACACCCACTTTATTCGACAAGTTTTGGAGAAACTACAATGTACTAGGGGAAGAAACGGAAGAGAGGGTGATTTTTTTTTTGTGTGTTTGTTCGTCTGAAAAGTACATTGAGAGCAAAACCTCACACTCCAATAAGTTTCTGGTGAAACTAACCAAGTCGTACACTTTCTGCTTTATCAAATGTAAGATCTCATGCGAGGCCTCACTATGGATTGGGCCCCATCGACGAAAATAGTGGTGCCAGTCATGTAGCGTGCGTCGTCACTGACCAAGTAGAGCACGGTGGAAGCCAAGTCGTTCTTGGGGTCGAGCCATCTCCCCAGAGGCATTGCGTCCGAAGTACCCTTTATGGCCTGCTCCCTCCCCACAGCCTTTGGGTATTCGTCATCCAAGTGGAGCCCGCGAGCAATGGCATTGACTCGAATATTGTGTTTTCCAATCTCCATTCCCGCTATCTGCAAGGCAGCAAGTCATTTCTACTGTTATGACCCGCAAGGAATCGTGCATGTATGGGAGTGTAGTGGAGCAAACCGTGTTATTAGATCTCGAACTGATTATATGTTGTGCAGTGCATGCGTATCATTCAAATTGCAAAACAAAATTACGAAATTTACAACACACAACTTCACATGCACAGCACATGCCAAATAATCTTCGATGGACACTGACAGTTTTGTTACAAAATTTTAACAATTTTTATCAACAAAATGCAGCAGTACTTATTCATAGTATATTCATGGTATATACATGACTAGGAAGCACGGATACTTCCAAATGGTCGACGTACCCGTGTCGGGTGCGTATCGGGTACCGATACTTCTTGGGTACTCTGGGGTGCGTACCCAAGGAGTACCCAACTTTTTAAATGTATTTTTCACAAACTTTAGACACAATTGTATTTAGATAAATGCATAGGGTCCTAGAGTAATTTCATGAGTTGTTTGTTTACAATTATGCTCAAACACAAAACAAGACTACCTAAAGATTTGATAGTTAGATTATCATTTCTTTTCTCTAAAATGCTCATAATTATAATGTATTCTTATAGTTCTATGAAATGGTTTGAATGTTTGCATTTTTAGAAGAAAAAATATTTTTGTATCTATAAATATAATATAAATTATTTTATATTTAACGTACCCACAATGCACCCATATCCTACTTTTTTATAAAATCACGGATTCCCATACCCGTGTCGTACCCGCACCCCGTACCCGTATCCGTGCTTCATAGATACATGAACCAGTGACGAAATATTTTTAGTATAACATTCAGAAACTTGCGTCTCTTAAGAGTCTCTTACACTAAGGACCTGTTTGGATGGCTGAATTTGGTGGGGAGAAGCACTATTCACGGGTTTAGATGACTGAATTTGCTGTACCCGTATCCGTGCTTCATAGATACATGAACCAGTGACGAAATATTTTTAGTATAACATTCAGAAACTTGCGTCTCTTAAGAGTCTCTTACACTAAGGACCTGTTTGGATGGCTGAATTTGGTGGGGAGAAGCACTATTCACGGGTTTAGATGACTGAATTTGCTTTGGATTTAGATTCGCACTATAGCTACATTAAAGTGCAAATGTGTACTTTTAGCCCGTTTTCACTTCTGCCTTTTTTTCTCCGAAAACACCCACAACAAGACTGTTAATGAATATTTTAATCTTTTTGATGAGGACATCGGTTCCAGACGATTTGGGCGTTTCTATCAGCGCAGGCATCGTCTTCATCAGCTGTTTTATTCAGTTTAGGACTTTTATTTTATTTCCATTTTTATGTAATCTTTTTTGTAATTTTAGATTTTGAGAATATTCTGGAGATGTGTTTCAAGATGTAATTGAGCCTATTTAAAAGGCCCTGAGATGAATGAGAAAGGCATGCCATTATTGATCAAAAAAACTGTGTTGAGTTTTGCTCTTCAATTTTCTCCTTGTGTGATACAATCGAGATACAAATTAGGGTTTGTGATAAATCCTAATCCAGTTTTAGAACTAGTGATTAGTTCTAAAATTTATCCCCAATTAAAAAAAATCCCCAATACAAATCAAAATCCCCTAATCCAAACCCTAATCCCAAATAAATAAACCCTAATCCTATTCTACCCTAACTACACAGCCGCCCCCTTCCTTCTCCTTCTTCTTCTTCCTTCTTCGTTCTTCCCCAAACCCGTCGTCCTCTTCTCCACTCCATCCCCCAACCTTCACGCCATCTCCTCCTCCCTCTCTCGCGACCCCACATCCCCCGGCGACCAACTCCCTCACCACTCCCTCCTTGCCGTCGCCGACGCCTGCCTTCACACCCACCACCGCGACAGCCTCCACCCCTCTCCTCCTCCCTCCTCCAATCCCGAACCCCACCACAACTCCCAAACCCATTACTCATCATCCGCTACCTCCCTCCCTCACCTTCGCCCGGATCTCTGACCACGCCAGCCCTTCGCCGCCGCCCATTCGCCGTCAACAGCCGGCGACCAGTCCAGCTTCCCTGGGCTTCGTTGCTGACTTTGTTGCTGAGTTGCTGAGATCCTAGTTGCTGCCAACTCCGAGATCTACGTGGGATTTCTTCGCATTCGGTATACTCTTTCCACTCTTACATATTTGTGTTTACTGCCTTATCATCTAGTATATTATCTGATTTGACTGTCGACCACAAAATACTGAGATTGAGTGATCCACATGCTAGATTAGAGTACGAATTGATATTGGACTTTTTTACTTGCTAAAACACATAGGGATTTACTCATTGACTAAGGTTGAATTATTAATTGGGATTGTTAGCATTTGATCCAAACTCTTGAAAACCCATCAAACCCGTTAGCTGTTTTAAATTTCTAACTTAGATCAGAACTTTCATGTTGGTAAAATTAACCCATTAAAATTCTTGGAAAATTCTCTATTTTAGGGTTGGTTTTACATCATTTTGGTATCAGAGCAAAGGTTCTTAAAACCTTAGTTCTTGCATCGTAGGCATCATTTTTGCATTCATCGTGTAGTCTTTTATTTTATTTTTATTTTATTTTAGTTTAGTCTAGGATCATTTAAAAAAAAAAAAAAAAAAAAAAAAAAAAATTAGGACACACACGGCCCCTAGCTTCCACTTTTGGTGAATGCGTCTTCGCAGCACCATCACAGACCCTGAAGAGCCTTTTCTATCCCTTCCCAATCACCCAATTAGGAACCCTAGACTCCCCAGACCTGAAATGGACAACCCTGATATCTCCACTACCCTAGCTGCCATCCAAGCAACTCTTGCCAATATCAATGAGAGGCTTGAGAAAGTGGAGCTAAATCAAAACATTGTCCCTGAGCTTCATGGCCATCGTCAGATCCCTCAAGGGAATGTTCATGACGATCGACGTCAAGAACGTGACCCTGACGAACAATATAAAAAGAACGTTAAGGCTGACGTTCCCCAATTTGAAGGCCACATGGAACCCCAAGCTTACCTTGATTGGGTCCGTGCCATGGACCACTATTTTGTGTGGTTCGACATGAGCGAAGCCCTTAAAGTTAAATTTGCAACTATGAAATTAACGGGTAAAGCTCAACAGCATTGGACCAATCTTGAACATGCCCGCAGAGGCCGAGGCCTGGCACCCATAGCCACTTGGGAGGCCATGAAAGAGAAGCTCACTGAGAGGTATGTACCGTTGTCGTTCCACACCCGATTGTTAGATTCGTGGAACCAATTGTATCAAGGAAGTAAATCCACACAAGAATACATTGATAAATTCGATGACTTCCTTATTCGGTGCAATGCGCTAGGAAAAGAGAGTGAAGAACAAACTCTCTCTAGGTTCAGAGCTGGACTACGAGCTGACCTTAGGAACGAGCTAATCTATAGAAACGTGGACTCAATAGCGGCAGCCTACGCCCTAGTCCTCGACATAGATTCACTTAAAGCTAGTTCTCATTCTAGGTCCAGCGACTCGAGAGATCATTCCTCTAGAATGACCTCTACTGACCCACCTAGACCTAAGCCTCCCTCTCAGCACCCCAACAAATCTTACCCCAACAAACCTAATTCAAACTTTAATTCACATAGAGATGAACATAAGGGTAAGAACACTGGAAAAGATTACAGTAAGATTGACCCTCTCACTAAGTGCTATAAGTGTAAGGGCTATGGTCATGTTGCTAGCAACTGTCCCAGTCCTAGTAGGATAAACATAGTAGAGGGTACCGCTGTCATTGCTGACGACTCAGACAATGAGTTTTCTTATGAGCCTATCGAAGGCGATGACTTCGGTGAAGAAGAGGATGACCAGTATCTCCACTGTATTCGGTCTATCCAATCACCTCACTTGAATGTAGTTAGATGTGCTTTGTCCCAACCAAAAGAGGAAGATGATTGGAAGCGCACTGCTATATTCCACACCTTTACGACTATAGGTGGCAAAAACTGCAAGGTGATTGTTGACAGTAGGAGCTGCGTCAACGCTGTCTCTTCTGCGGTCTTAGCAAAGACCGGACTTAAGGCTGAACCCCATCCACGCCCATACAAAGTATCTTGGATTGATGCAACAGCACTCCAAGTAACACATCGATGCTTAGTCCCTGTGGACTTCAAAGCTTACAAAGAGGAAATTTGGTGTGATGTGCTTAAAATGGATGTGGGTCAAGTCATTTTAGGGAGACCTTGGTTATACGATCACGATGTGACTATATATGGTCGATCCAACCAATGTGTGTTCCAGCACGATGGACTAAAAATAAAGCTCATTCCCGTGAGGCCATGAACTAGTCCAGCTGAAACAACACCGGCTCCCTCGAGAAAGGGCAAGGAGGTAACGTATATGGGTGAAAAGGAACTTACAAATGAAATTGAAAAGGGGGCTACCATTCTTTTACTCACTGCGAGAGAAGTCCCTAAAGATCCTAAGTCACTCATCCCGCCCCAAGTTACTCCTGTCCTTCAGGAATTTGCAGATGTGTTTCCTGCTGACCTCCCCAACCAGTTGCCTCCATTGCGTGACATCCAACACGCTATTGATCTGGTTCCGGGAGCGAGTCTTCCCAACTTGCCCCATTATCGGATGAATCCGACAGAGCATGCTGAGTTGAAACGGCAAGTTGATGAGTTATTGGCAAAGGGCTTCATCAGAGAAAGTTTAAGTCCTTGCGCTGTCCCTGCCCTATTGACGCCAAAGAAAGATGGAACTTGGCGTATGTGTGTGGACAGCCGTGCCATAAACAAGATCACGGTGAAATACCGTTTTCCCATTCCTCGTTTGGATGACATGTTGGACATGATGTCTGGTGCCACAATCTTTTCCAAAATTGATCTTAAAAGTGGCTACCACCAAATACGTGTTCGTCCTGGTGATGAATGGAAGACCGCCTTCAAGACGAAGGATGGCCTGTACGAGTGGATGGTCATGCCATTTGGAATGACAAATGCCCCGAGCACGTTTATGAGAATCATGACGCAAGTACTCCGTCCCTTTATGGGCAAGTTCCTTGTGGTGTACTTTGATGATATTCCTCATTTACAGCCGATCCGTTGGGCAACATCTTGACCATTTGAGACAGGTCTGCGGTGTTTTGAGGAAGGAACAGCTTTATGCTAATCCTACCAAATGTACCTTCCTCTCCGATCAGACTATCTTTCTGGGATTTATTGTGTCTGCCAGAGGAGTATCTGCTGACCCAGAAAAGATACGAGCTATTACAGAGTGGCCTGAGCCCCGCAATATTCGTGATGTGCGGAGTTTTCACGGCCTTGCCACCTTTTACCGTCGGTTCGTGCGAGGATTTAGCACGATCATGGCTCCGATAACCGACTGTTTGAAGAAAGGTGAGTTTGTCTGGTCGAAAGAAGCCACGAATGCCTTCGAAGAGATCAAGAAGAGAATGACTCAGACACCTGTCATGAGGTTGCCTGATTTCACTAAAGTCTTCGAAGTAACATGTGATGCTTCTGGTATTGGTATAGGTGGAGTCCTCAGTCAAGAGAGTCATCCTGTTGCTTATTTCAGTGAAAAGCTGAATGAAGCAAGACAAAAATACTCCACCTATGACAAGGAGTTCTATGCGGTCATTCAGTCACTTCGCTATTGGCGACATTATCTCCTGCCGCAAGAATTCGTTATCTTCTCAGACCATGAGGCCTTAAGATTCCTTAATTCTCAACAAAAGTTGAATCCGAGACATGCTAGATGGGTAGAGTTCCTACAAGAATATTCATATACCATTAGGCATACAAAAGGGATTGATAATAAGGCCGCGGATGCGCTAAGTCGTTGTTACATGATCTTATCTGCTCTGCGCACCGAAATTATTGGTTTTGAGAGATTGAGAGATGAGTATGCCTCCTGCCCAGATTTTCACGAGATCTACACCTCTTTGAAGGAAGGCATAACTCGAGTGATAGATGATTATTTCTTGAAAGATGATTATCTCTTCTATCGCTCCAAACTGTGCATTCCTAGTACATCCTTACGAGAGTATCTTGTTTGGGAATTGCACGCTGGTGGCCTTGCTGGACATTTTGGGCATAGCAAGACCATTGATGCTGTGGAACATAGGTTTTACTGGCCGAAGCTAAAGAGAGACGTTGTGAGACTTGTTAACAGATGTCACACCTGTCAACTTGCCAAACAACAAAAACAGAACACAGGCCTGTACACTCCCCTACCTGTTCCCAGCCGCCCTTGGGAAGACGTGAGTATGGATTTCGTGTTAGGCTTACCGAAGACACAAAAGAAACACGATTCCATTCTTGTCGTCGTGGACCGTTTTTCTAAAATGGCCCACTTCCTCCCGTGCTCGAAAACTTTTGATGCATCCCGTGTGGCTCAGATCTTCTTTGATAATATTGTGAAGCTACATGGGTTGCCAAAAACCATTGTGTCTGATAGGGATGTGAAATTCACGAGTTATTTTTGGAAGACCCTATGGCACAAGTTAGGTACAAAATTAAAGTTTTCGTCAGCGTTCCACCCACAGACAGATGGACAGACTGAGGTTGTCAATCGGAGTCTTGGCAATCTCTTACGTACTCTTGTGGGAGAGAACTTGGGAACATGGGATTTGAAATTAACGGTTGCTGAATTTGCATATAACACATCTAGGAATAGAACCACTGGCATGAGTCCACACGAAGTTGTACACGGTTATCGTCCTAGGCAGCCTATAGATCTTGCCCCCATGTTAGAACATCACCGAGTCTCTGAGTCTGCATCAGCATTTGCATCCCGCATTCATGACTTGCATAGAGAAATTTCCAAGAAAATTAATGAAAATAATTTTAACTACAAGTTAAGAGCTGATATTAGAAGGAAATTTAAAACTTTTAATGTGGGTGACGAAGTGATGGTTCGGATTCGTCCGGAACGGTTCCCAGCGGGATCCGTTAAGAAATTGAACGCACGTGCTGCAGGTCCATTTAAAATTCTTCATAAAATCAATGATAATGCCTATGTTGTTGACCTCCCCGAGGGCTTTGGCATCAGTAAAACTTTCAATATTGAGGATCTAGTACCCTATGAAGGCCCAGAATTTAACCCTAGAAATCCTCTTATAGATGAGCCTACCCTGCAGCCTACTGGTGAGATTCCCCCATTACCCCCACTACCAGATACTACTTACCCATCGACAGAAGAGTTGGATAATATTTTAGATGATCAGATAATCTCTACTAGAGATGGTGGTATTCATAGATATTTGGTAAGTTGGAAAGACAAGCCGGAGTCGGAGAACACTTGGATAGATCGCGGAGAGCTCCAGCGCTTGGATCCAGACCTCTTGGAGCACTATGACAGGAGGACTGGTTTTGACTCGACTGGGTCGAGCCTTCTCCCACCCGGGGAGAATGATGAGGACATCGGTTCCAGACGATTTGGGCGTTTCTATCAGCGCAGGCATCGTCTTCATCAGCTGTTTTATTCAGTTTAGGACTTTTATTTTATTTCCATTTTTATGTAATCTTTTTTGTAATTTTAGATTTTGAGAATATTCTGGAGATGTGTTTCAAGATGTAATTGAGCCTATTTAAAGGCCCTGAGATGAATGAGAAAGGCATGCCATTATTGATCAAAAAAACTGTGTTGAGTTTTGCTCTTCAATTTTCTCCTTGTGTGATACAATCGAGATACAAATTAGGGTTTGTGATAAATCCTAATCCAGTTTTAGAACTAGTGATTAGTTCTAAAATTTATCCCCAATTAAAAAAAATCCCCAATACAAATCAAAATCCCCTAATCCAAACCCTAATCCCAAATAAATAAACCCTAATCCTATTCTACCCTAACTACACAGCCGCCCCCTTCCTTCTCCTTCTTCTTCTTCCTTCTTCGTTCTTCCCCAAACCCGTCGTCCTCTTCTCCACTCCATCCCCCAACCTTCACGCCATCTCCTCCTCCCTCTCTCGCGACCCCACATCCCCCGGCGACCAACTCCCTCACCACTCCCTCCTTGCCGTCGCCGACGCCTGCCTTCACACCCACCACCGCGACAGCCTCCACCCCTCTCCTCCTCCCTCCTCCAATCCCGAACCCCACCACAACTCCCAAACCCATTACTCATCATCCGCTACCTCCCTCCCTCACCTTCGCCCGGATCTCTGACCACGCCAGCCCTTCGCCGCCGCCCATTCGCCGTCAACAGCCGGCGACCAGTCCAGCTTCCCTGGGCTTCGTTGCTGACTTTGTTGCTGAGTTGCTGAGATCCTAGTTGCTGCCAACTCCGAGATCTACGTGGGATTTCTTCGCATTCGGTATACTCTTTCCACTCTTACATATTTGTGTTTACTGCCTTATCATCTAGTATATTATCTGATTTGACTGTCGACCACAAAATACTGAGATTGAGTGATCCACATGCTAGATTAGAGTACGAATTGATATTGGACTTTTTTACTTGCTAAAACACATAGGGATTTACTCATTGACTAAGGTTGAATTATTAATTGGGATTGTTAGCATTTGATCCAAACTCTTGAAAACCCATCAAACCCGTTAGCTGTTTTAAATTTCTAACTTAGATCAGAACTTTCATGTTGGTAAAATTAACCCATTAAAATTCTTGGAAAATTCTCTATTTTAGGGTTGGTTTTACATCACTTTTATTTCTCACACTCTCTCTCCACTTCTAAACTTGCTTTTGTCTTCTTTATAATTAACAAAATCCTATTTAAACCAACCAAACCCCCTGTCCTGGCCGATGTGGGACTAAGTCCCCACATATAAACACAACAACTGGGTTTCGGATTAAGTGCTTTTAATTAAGATTAGATTAATCCCTAATTGATTAAGCCATAATTGCTACATATTTAAGACTAATCCAACTTAATTAAGATTAAGCCCTAGTTAACAGCTTTTTAAAAAAATTAACTAAGATCAATTTAGTTAATTAAGAAAATTTTAATTGACATTAAGCAGATGTTAATTGAGTTTCAGTTTTTTTTTGTGCAATTAATTAAGATCAATTTAGTTTAATTAGTTTAAGCACTAATTACATGTAAAACCAAAAGTAAAAAAAAAATGTTCAAAATTACTTTCGCTACAGTATTCTTACAACTCAAACAAACATAATCTTTCATGTAAAACTATTTCTCCTACAATAATTCTACATTCAACCAAACCACTTTTTTAGAACTTATTTTCACATCTCTCTTTTCGCTACTGTAATCTTCCTAGTCTGGAAATATTTTAAAACCAACCGAACACCTCCTAAGTGTAAAGATATAGTAGCACATTTAAATGTCAGCTATTTATTAAAAATAGTTTAACCTAAGTGTGAAAATGTTAAAACCAACATATTTATTAATGTTAACCAATCACATAAATAATGTAAAAGGGATATGATTTTAATTTTCATCGTAAAACTGACATCAACAAGAACAAAAGAAACACAAAAACAATAAATTAAAATAATGATCATGTGCTAACAGTGAGGGGATCACAAGGAAAATAAAATAAATTAATGATCATGTGATAAATGCATGTGATATTGTATATCAATGTATCAGATAGTTTGTAAGGATGTCGACTGAAGAAAGAAATAAACAATATTTTTGCTTAACATCATCGGAATTTAAACAATATCCAGTTACTCAATTTTAAGCCTGTGATTAGAGAGGAAGGCTTCACAATCTCTAAGTTCACGGCTTGTCTAGTCCGCTGCAGAGGGAGGGGCGGTCAACCCTTATTCCGCTCGAGCGCATCCGCCCCTCATTCAGCTCTTATCTCCCATCTTATTAACTCCTACAGTCCTACTACTAACACTCGACACCTCAGTACCTCACCCTTATACTTGTTTTTGACACTCTTACTCGAGCATACAAAATGGTCATCGGTAGAATTTAGAGAAAGTGTTTACACCTCTTTTTATTTATCAACCACTCCTAAGTAATTTAATTTTGACATGGGCCCAATTCCATTCTTTAATTAAACATACTACAGCCCTTGACTTGCTGGACACTGTTTCATCCTCAACCATATAAAACAGAGTTTCATATGAGGCTAGGAATCTCTGATTTCTTGTATCATGTATATATAAATATTGAATCCTCACCCTTACCATAACTCCGGAGTTTTGGTCTATCGGTAGCTTAGGAATTAGGTGATAATATGTTTACTTTCCTATCAAAATTACACTAAACTAACTCAGATAATCATATTAGTTCATACCTAAAAGCAAGGTTTCTACTCAGTTATGCATGTAACCCAAACCAAACCAACTACATTGATAGAAACGATAACTTTAAAATAATTGTAAGGTCTAGTATAGCTCTTCCCCGAAAATAAAAGGTCCCTTATAGCTCACAAGATCTAATCATCCCATGGAAGATCAATATCGTGGTTCAAAAACTCGGTATCAAGACCAGTACAGATTGTCATTTATTGATAGTATGAGCGATATTTGTCACCAAATTCTGATCCGAAGCAAACTGGACGTCGCAGAATCAGGATTCATATCCATGTAAAACACCGACATTCCAGGATAAAAACAAGGCTTATATTGTGGACACTGATCGTACACAATCAACAACTTATAGATACTTGCGCACATTTTTTTTTAATATTAGCCGACTCTTCCTACTTTTGTCATGATGATGGCACTACTCTTATTTCAAATATTTAGAGAACTACTTGAACTTTTCAACTGAGTACAGATTTCTTATTTTGATTAAATAGCTCAAAATTGTAGATGTCATTGAGATTAAACTCAAGCATAATTCTGATATATAATCTTAAGAGCATCCACAGTGGTTTCTTATATTTGGTAAATTGCCATTTTATAGCAAATAGATCGCTGCAGTGGTTTTCTATTTTGCCATTTTTTAGCAAACATGCTATATTCGTTTCTCATATATGAGAAACAGAATAGCGATTCTCAAATTTTGAAAGACGGTACAACATATACCGTCCCATTTATTCTTATTTTTTAAAAAAAGTGGGTCGGACGGTATAACATATACCGTCCGGTATATGTTATACCGGCCCATTTTTATTTTTATTTTTATTTTTAATTTTTTTCCAATCCAACGGTCAGATTTTGTGTATAAAAAAAAAGGTGGGACGGTATAACAACATATACCGGCCGGTATATGTTATACCGGCTCACCAATTTTGTAGTTATTATAGTTTAATAGGTTTAGTGGGTAGGTTAGGTGTAGTTAAATAGGTTTAGTTAGTTTTTAATTAGGTTTAGTTATTATTATATTATTTAATTTATTTAATTAATATAGTTTAATAGTTAATAAGTAATTAAATTTTTTTAATTTATTTTTAAACGATGCGACGGTATAACATATATCGTCGCTCGCTTATTTCAAATGAGACTGGAAATGTTTTACCGTCCCGCGCAATATTTTCTAAAAAATGAGAAACATATAGCAAACGACCACTGCAACAAACATCGCTATTTGCTACTACTGTAGCTGCCATTTTTTTACATATGAGAAACACGACTGTGGATGCTCTAACACACACAATATCAAGACTGTATCCTCATGTCCTGCTTTTCCCAAATATGTGTCTCATACTCGTGTCATATCCATAACCATATCAGTGCTTTCTAGGTATCATTGTTGCCAACTGAATGTTTCTCACAGACAGTGTTAATGATGATCAACCCAGTAATTATCATGAGGTCGCAACTACCAATTCAGATAAAAAATTCACTTACCCTGGCTAGCTGTTGTATTCCTGCCATACTTGTACCAAAAGCTGCAGCCCCAGGATACAGACTTCTTTCCGCACCTACAATTGATGTCAGGAATACAATAGCTCCTCCAGTTTTGTGGTCGCGCATTCTTTTAGCTACAGCTTGCATCAAAAACCAAGGAGCCATCATATTGACCCTCACATTCTTTTTGTACTCGTCTTCCGTTATGAGTAGAGGATCTTGATTCTTCCCTGCAATAAAAGACATACACATGGGGACTTGCTCAATAACCGATTCAATCCCATAAACTTTCCAAGAATACAAACCTATAGATTGACATATTTTAACTAGACACCAGGAGACTATTTCTTATTAATGAAATATTTCTTATTAATGAAACACAGGGCACGTTTAACCCACGGGTTTTTTTTGTTTTTTTTTTTATTAAAAAAAAACCAGGAGACTATTTCTCAGACAAGGAAATCGAAGAGGTTATTGAGGCACAAGAACTGTAAACATTAGGTCAATAGTTCAAAACTTGGTCGGCACCACTACATCAACATAATTATTGGGGACATTTATTTATCTAGCTATCTATTTGTATTATAAATAAAACCTTATAAGTTGTACATATCGGCATGGTTATACAAGAATAAGACCTTATACACACAACCCAACACTTGATTTCCTTGATTGAATGCTTGAAAGCAGTAGCTAATAAGATTGCCATTGATGAATAAAAACAAAAAACTCCACCATACCCAAAAAAAAAAGTTAAAAATAACTAAATATAATCAACTAACACTTTTACACCTGACACCAAGAAGCCATACCACACAAGTGTCAATGTGGTAAGCTCTCTTCGCCGGTGAACAAGAGGTCGGGAGTTCGAATCCCGCTTGCAGAAGAAGAAGAAGAAGAAGAAGAAGGAAGCCATACTATTGTTAACAATCGAGTAAGAATTAATTACCTTCATGAATATAGCCGTTCACAAAAGCATCCAATCCTCCTAAGAGTTTCCATGCAGTATCCACAGCAGCATCAAAAGTTGCTGCATTTTCTTCTTCCATATTCAATCCAACTACTTCGATCTGATTTATTTCCTTCAAAGAATTAATTATCTCCCCCACCACGCTCTGGAGACAATTCTTGTCACCCACTAAAGCTAACCTATAATTGTAAAACACAAGCTTAATCTTCGTAAAATCGAAAGAGGCAAGAAAAGGCGTTGTAAAATAACATTAAGAATGCAAGAAAAATCACTACATGATGTTATGATGAATCACTTACCAAACTGCTACAACACTAAATTTTACATACTATTAAAGAATTCAAAGAACGAAATACAAGAAAGAAAACAAATTAAAAGATAAAATTTATAAAGAAGGGCAAAAATAGTTTGACATAATCCTTGACTACTCTTAAAACAACCACAAACCAACAAGGGGAAGAATGATATCAAACTCTCAAAGACACAAATACAGGGCAGCTCATGATGTTCATATCGATCTATTACGCGCCTCTGCATCTAGCATTGGGTAGACATCATACAAAAATTGTCCTAGTTCTACCGTATCTTTGTTTCAATTTTTTTTTTGTTTGGAACATGTTGGATAATGGCTCGATTCTGGTTCAGTTGTTTATATCCGTCGTATCTACAGCAATCGAAAGTTCCAGTATACCAGTCGACTGCATATGGGTCTCAGTCGACTGTCCCGAAGGAATTTTCAAAGGAGCTAAGGATACAGCAGCAGGGTTCACCAGTCGACTGATAAATAGATCTCAGTCGACTGTCCAGAACAATTACCAGTCGACTGATAAGAAGACCAGTCGACTGTAGGCGGGTTTGTAAATCAGAATAGGCCCATTTCGAAAGGCCCAGTAGTTTCCCTATAAATACACCCGTTAGGGTTTTGTAAAGAGTAACACCTCTATTCGAATTTTGCAGCGTCATCTTTGTAAGGGTTTGTTTTCGCCCATTGGTGATTATAGTGAAGAAACCCCAACCGCCCCTGTGGATGTAGGCACTTGTTTGCCGAACCACGTAATTCTTTGTGTCCTTGTGTTTGATTTGTTTCTGGATTTTTCGCTATTTCTCTCTTTGATTGGTGGTTAATTCGTATTCCGCACAACAAGTGGTTACAGAGCATCGGGTTCGACCTAGAGGGAGATGGCGAGTGAAGCAGATGCAACCAAGGATGTTGCGGGATCAAGTTCTTCCAAAACAACGATTCACAACGCAAAGTTTGAAGTTGAAAAATTTGATGGAACAAACAATTTCGGGATGTGGCAGTGTGAAGTGTTGGATGTTCTGGTTCAACAAGAACAAGATGTTGCTTTGGAGGAAGAAAAACCAAAGAATATGTCCGATGTGGATTGGAAGAAGTTGAACCGAGTTGCGTGTGGGACTATTCGGCTCTTTATCGCGAAGGCTCAGAAGTACGATTTGATGAGGGATACCATGGCTGCGGTGTTGTGGAAGAAACTCGAAGACAAATACATGAGGAAAAGTTTGGAGAATCGGCTGTATTTAAAGTAGAGACTTTTTCGCTTCACCTATACTGAAGGTATGTCTATGAACGCTCATGTTGAATCATTTAATAAATTATTGGCTGATTTGTTAAATTTGGATAAGCAAATTAAAGATGAAGATAAAGCCATAATTCTGTTGAATTCATTACCCGAAAGTTATGATCATTTAGCAACAACTTTAATATATGGAAAAGATACAGTTAAATATGAAGATGTTGCAAATGCTCTGTTGAATAATGAAACTAGGAGAAGGGATAAAATGGTTGATAGAGAAACTTCTGAAGCATTGATTGTAAGGGGCAGAACGGAGACCAAATCTGAGACCAAATCTGGGAATAAAGGAAACAAATCTCGTTTCAAATCGAGAGGAGTTTCAAAGGACAGAAAGATACCAGCCAGAGATGAATGTGCTTTCTGTCATGAAAAGGGGCATTGGAAAAAGGATTGTCCGAAGCTGCGAAATAAGGGAAATTCGACTGCAAATGTGACTGTTGATAATTTAGATAGTGATGATGTTTTTTCCTTTGCACTTGCTACTAGTCCCTCACTTTATCAAGATGTATGGTTTCTTGATACAGCAGCATCCTATCATATGTCTTGGAGAAAGGAGTGGTTTACTTCTTTAGAGTATATGGATGGTGGGGTAGTTTTGATGGGAAATGATGCGCCTTGTAAGAAGGTAGGAATCGGGAAGATTGAATTGTTAATGCACGATGGTCTTATTAGGGAGCTTCCAGATGTATGGTATGTTCCAGATTTGAAAAAGAATTTGATTTCACTTGGTGTTTTGGAGGCCAGTGGATTGAAATTTGCTAGTGAAGGTGGCATTCTGAAGGTGACTAACGGATCACTCGTGGTGATGAAAGGGAAAAGAAAAAGGAACTTGTTTTTCTTGCAGGGAAAAACGTATTTGGGTCAGGCTGCCAGTGTAACTGAAAAGCCTAAACAGGTTGTTCCCGACTCTACAAGGTTGTGGCATATGCGACTCGGGCATGCAGGAGAAAGGGCCTTGCAGGGGCTTGTGAAGCAAGGGTTGCTTAAAGATGCTAAAGGTTGCAAGTTGAAATTTTGTGAACATTGTGTTTTAGGTAAGCAAACTAGGGTGAAATTTGGTACAGCTGTACATCAGACAAAGGGTATCCTCGATTATGTGCACACAGATGTTTGGGGCCCTACTCAGACACCTTCTATGAGTGATAGACACTGGTTTGTTACATTTGTTGATGACTACTCCAGACGAGTTTGGGTATATACCATGAAACACAAAGATGAAGTTTTGACATTGTTCACAAGTTGGAAGAAGAAAGTTGAAAACCAGACTGGAAGGAAGATTAAGGTTCTGAGGTCAGATAATGGAGGGGAATACAAGAACGATCCGTTTCTGAAATTGTGTGAAGATGAAGGGATCCAGAGGCACTTCACAGTTAGGAAGACTCCACAGCAAAATGGGGTTGCAGAAAGGATGAACAGAACCTTACTTGAGAAGGTGAGATGTATGCTAGCACAGTCTGGATTGAAGAAGACATTTTGGGCAGAAGCTGTTATATATGCAAGCCACATTGTCAACCGTTTACCATCTGCAGCACTAGAAGGCAAAACACCTATTGAGGTATGGAGTGGTAAACCTGCATCTGATTATAGTTTTTTGCATATATTTGGTTGTCCTGCTTATTTTCATGTAACTGAAACTAAACTTGATGCAAGAGCCAAAAAGGCTATATTTGTTGGTTTTAGTACTGGTGTCAAAGGTTACACAGGTTGTGGTGTCCAGAACAGAAAAAATTAGTAATCAGCAGGGATGTTACCTTTGATGAGACCAGCATGAGTAGCTCGGGACAGTCGACTGGGACTCATCCTCAGTCGATTGGTGATCAGGAGAAGCAGAAGATTAGCTCGGGATAGTCGACTGACAAGTGCTCTCAGTCGACTGGTGCGAGAGTTCTCCAACAGGTGGAGTTAGAAAAGCTTTCAGTTGAAAATCCTACTCCTGCCCAAAATGAAGATGATGTGGTTGATACTGAGAATGAGGAAGAAATTCCTATCCAAGACCCTCCCCAGCAGGAAGAATCAATTGCAGCAAGAAGGCAAAGAAGAGATATCAAACGACCATCTCGCTTTACAGAAACAGTTGCATTTGCTCTTTCCATTGTTGATGATGAAGTTCCCTCCAACTTCAAAGAAGCTACTAGAAGTTCTGAAAATGCAGATTGGAAAGTTGATATGGATGAAGAGATGAACTCTCTTCATAAGAACAAGACTTGGGATCTGTGCAATTGCCAAAGGGGAAGAAAGCAATCGGTTGCAAGTGGGTGTATACGAAGAAAGAAGGTCCAAAAGGCAGTGTTCGGTTCAAGGCTAGACTAGTTGCAAAGGGGTATGCTCAACAGGAAGGAATTGACTATAATGAAGTGTTCTCTCCGGTTGTGAAGCATCCTTCTATTCGGATTTTGTTGGCATTGGTAGCACAGTTTGATCTTGAATTGACACAGATGGATGTGAAGACTGCATTCTTACATGGGGACCTAGATGAAGAAATTTATATGTTGCAGTCAGATGGGTTTAAGACAGCTGGGAAGGAAAGTTCTGTTTGCAGATTGAAGAAGTCTCTCTATGGGTTGAAGCAATCTCCAAGGCAGTGGTATTTGAGGTTTGATCAGTTTATGAAAGTGCAGAGATATTCCAGAAGTGAGTATGATCATTGTGTCTATTTCAGAAAATTGCAGGATAGCTCTTTCATATATCTGTTATTTTATGTGGATGACATGTTGATTGCCTCTAAAAATGCTAAGGAGATTCAAAATTTGAAGAATAAGCTGAGTTCTGAATTCGAGATGAAGGATCTTGGTGAAGCCAAGAAGATACTTGGGATGAAGATAGCTAGAGACAGAGCAAAGGGTATAGTAAGTTTGACACAGAAGCAATATCTATTGAAGGTGCTGAAACGGTTTGGTATAGATGAGAAAACTAAACCAGTCAGTACACCCTTAGCCACTCATTTCAGAATTAGTGCTTCTCAGTCTCCAAGTACAGATGAAGAGAGACAGTATATGGCTAATGTACCTTACACTAGTGTGGTTGGCAGTTTGATGTATGCCATGGTTTGTACTCGACCAGACATCTCTCAGGCGGTGAGTATGGTTAGTCGATATATGCATGATCCAGGCAGAGAGCATTGGCAAGCGGCTAAGTGGATTTTGAGGTACATAAGTGGCACCACAGATGTGGGTTTGAAGTTTGAAAGGGATAACAATATTAGCAGGTTATTGGTGGGTTATGTTGATTCTGACTATGCAGGTGATCTAGATAAGAGGCGGTCTACTACAGGCTATTTGTTTACTATGGCTAGGGCACCTATAAGTTGGAGGTCCAATTTGCAGTTCACTGTAGCATTGTCTACTACTGAGGCTGAATACATGGCAGTTGCTGAGGCCATGAAGGAAGCCATTTGGATTCAGGGACTTTTGAAGAGCTTGGGAATTCATCGGGAGAAGGTGGAGGTACACTGTGACAGTCAGAGTGCTATCCATTTAGCGAAGAACCAAGTTCATCATTCGAGGACCAAACATATTGATGTCCGTTATCATTTTGTGCGTGATTTGATAAAGGATGGTGATATTCTTCTGGTGAAGATTGGGACAGCTGATAATCCTGCTGATATGTTGACCAAAATTGTTGGGGCAGCCAAGTTCAAGCATTGCATGAACTGGCTAATATTTTGCATGCTTGATGATTTGGAATGGGCGGTTGGAATGGTGCTTCGCTATTTGTTTGCTTAGTATGTGATATCATACTAAGGTGGAGTTTGGTTTGTTGTTACATTTGGTGATGAGCATTTGTTTTGGAGTATTTTTGGAGATTGTTTGGGCTACTTGGAAGATCTCGCCAAGGTGGAGATTGTTGGATAATGGCTCGATTCTGGTTCAGTTGTTTATATCCGTCGTATCTACAACAATCGAAAGTTCCAGTATACCAGTCGACTGCATATGGGTCTCAGTCGACTGTCCCGAAGGAATTTTCAAAGGAGCTAAGGATACAGCAGCAGGGTTCACCAGTCGACTGATAAATAGATCTCAGTCGACTGTCCAGAACAATTACCAGTCGACTGATAAGAAGACCAGTCGACTGTAGGCGGGTTTGTAAATCAGAATAGGCCCATTTCGAAAGGCCCAGTAGTTTCCCTATAAATACACCCGTTAGGGTTTTGTAAAGAGTAACACCTCTATTCGAATTTTGCAGCCGTCATCTTTGTAAGGGTTTGTTTTCGCCCATTGGTGATTATAGTGAAGAAACCCCAACCGCCCCTGTGGATGTAGGCACTTGTTTACCGAACCACGTAAATCTTTGTGTCCTTGTGTTTGATTTGTTTCTGGGTTTTTCGCTATTTCTCTCTTTGATTGGTGGTTAATTCGTATTCCGCACAACTGAACAATCACAAAAACCTATTGGATATGGATCTACTACTACAAGTTCAAAGTGTATTCTTAAACAATTTAATTTTTCAATTATTCAACCATCCAAGAGAAGAAACATAACACCATCTAATCATAGATGGAAATGTTTGTGACAAACTTAATTTTTAAAAAAAACATTTTTACACAAAAAAAAACAAGTCAAGGCCCCAATTCAAGTATGGAGTTAAATTGTTAGAGCATCTGTAGTTGTTTGCTATATATCGATAATATGGATATTTGGCTAAAAAAACCGCTGCACTCGTTTGCCAAATATCCATATTATCGATAATTAGCTACAGTCGATTGCCATATTTGAGAATGGATATAGCTTTTATCCATATTTGAGCGACGGCATTTCAAGTGCCGTCGCTTGATTTTTTATAATTTTTTTCAATTAAAAAATCCCCTAAATCCCTCGGACGGCACTTCATGTGCCGTCCTTTAATTTTTTAATTTTTTTTTCAATTAAAAAATCCCATCGCTCCCCCAAATCCTCGGACGGCACTTGAAGTGCCGTCCGGAGGGTTTTGTATTTTAAAATTTTTTTTTTTCAATTTTTGAAAATGTTTTTGCAATTTTTTAATTTTTTTTGCAATTTCTAAAATGTTTTCGTAATTTTTTGTAATTTTTTTGTAATTACTGAAATGTTTTTTTAATTTCTGAAAAATTGAAAAATGACCAAAAAAATTCCACACAGGTCTTGGACGGCACTTCATGTGCCGTCCGTGCTTTCTTTCCATTTTTTTATTAAATTTTTTTTTAATTCTTCTCCGACGGCACTTCATCTGCCGTCCCTCCATTAAAACAAATTATTTTTTATTTTTCGCGCTCCGACGGCACTTCAAGTACCGTCCCACAAAATTTATTATTATTTTTTAATTATTTTTTTTCTCAGACGGCACTTCATGTGCCGTCGCTTATTATTTTAATATAGATAGCTAAAATATAGCTTTAAACGAGTGCAGCAAAATTGCGATTCTTATTTCCATTTATCCATATTATCCATATTTTACATTCAACGACTACAGATGCTCTTAGGGACCATTTAGTCTCATATCGGTTATATGGGTAGCCGATGTGGGGTTGAAATAAACTTGGTTTTCCTCCCCTTAACAGCTAAGCTTGTAAGGGTGAGTTCTTCTAGATTCGTTTCAATTGGTATCAGAGCAGGTCCCATGCTTTTGATCTAGTGTCTGGGTACATGAATCATTAAAAATAAAAATAAAAACGAGTATGCAATCAACAACTTTTTCCACTTGACATGACTATTAAATCTCACAACCAGATCGAGTTTATTAACACAACCAAAAAGATGGAATCTTTAGAACTCTATACCTGCAACCAGCCTTGGCCAAATGGTAAGCAATCCCCTTAGAAATCTCATCCCCACCAGCAGTCAACAGAACCCTCTTCCCAGAAGCACCCATCTCCAAATCTCAATCTGCAAAATTCAAGATAACCCATTTCAAAAGATGAGATTTTGATGCGTGGAAACTGATTCAACAAACAAACTGACCAAGATCAGAGTGAGTGGTTTTGGTTACCGAGTTGATCTCTTTTCTTCCTTCTTCTTTCTAATAAAGTGAATGATATTTTAGATACTCAATCGATGCCTCCAGTGTTTGTTATAAAGACTCTGAATGACAAGACAGACAGACAGCGACTATCTGATGAGTCAATGAAGGTCGCATTTAATTGAGAGAGCACGTGAGATTGTGGAAGAGAGAGGAGGAAGGAGGAGAGAATGGGCTCACTGGATCTCTTTGAGATTCGTGCAACCTTGTATGATCTTTTAAACATCAAACATGTGATCAATTACTCAAATAATATTCTTTCAAAAAAATAAAAATTACTGACATAATCTCAAGTAGTCTGTTGAAGGGAAAGTTATATAGGAACGACTGTTAGATCACCAATGATATATGAAGTAGAGTACTAGACAATAAAGGCGGAGATAAGGATGTTAAGATGGATGTGTGGTAAAACAGAAATGATAGAATTAGAAACGAATATATACGAGTCATGTAGTTTGGACATGTCACACGTAGACTTAGTAGTACCCCGTTAAAAAGAGTGATTTGATAAGTATTGATGGTAGAGTTAGGGGTAGAGGAATACCTAAACTCACTTGAGTTGAACCGGTGAAATAAGATATAATAGCTTGTGACCTTACAGAAGATATTGCGTTAAACCGAGCAGAATGAAAAATCATAATTCATGTAGCTGATCTCAACTAATTGAAAAAAAGATTTTATTGTTGTTGTTGTATGAACTAAACTCTAAACATCAACCATGTGCATGCACTTTGTTATATGAATAGAGTGTGTTTGGTTTTGCTTTTCCTATGAAAATGATCTCATGTTGTATGCATATTGCGTAAACCCTTACTTCATCAATTTAATCCTTTCCTGGATTCAGCAATGACATGAGCAAATGTAATTTGAACAAGGGTTGCCATATTTTGACTCTAAAAACGTAAGAATGGGGTCACATTGGATTTAGACATGAATCCTGTTTGTATATATGTATAATTTTCTCATTGTTCCTAATTCATATTCAATGAGATAAATTACAAGTTAGGATTGACCAATGCCTCGATTGGAAACAAGACATTAAATTCCCGTGAAAAAAAATGATTAAAGAAATCCTTGAATCTTCTAAAACTTGAGCTTTACCACATGGCTTTCTCGGAATTAGGTGATTATTATATATGCTAAAATTTGAGATTTAATTATTAGATAATTAATTTTAAGTAACTCTCATATGAAACATATATGAAACATCAAACATATGGTCCAGATATAGGAGTTACTTCAGTATTTAACAATATAGGTTTTTTTTTTAAAGAATCTATTTGTACAACTAAGACACTTAGAGCATCCAGTCGTTGGCTATATACTCATTTTTGGAAATATATATATATATATATATATATATATATATATATATATATATAAAACGTTGCAGTTGTTCGCTATATTCTCAAATTTTGGGTATTAGATGAACAGTCACCTACTATATTTGGGAGACGAAATGGAATTTTTTTAAAAATAGCCGAGAAAGATGATCTTTCGTCCGTTCAATTTCGTCGCTGCTTTTAAAAAAAAGTCGACAAAAATTTCGACGGACGGAAAATGATTCTCCGTTTGTTCGATTTTTTTTATATAAATAAAATAAAAAGGGCACGGACCAAAAATGATTCCCCGTCCATCCCATTTCCTTTTCCCTTTGATGGAAAAAATTCTGTAAACTATAGCCTATAAATATTTCTATGTGTAAAAATTAGGTTTTAATTGAAATTAATTAAGAATTAAGATTTATTTAAGATTTAATATGATTTAATTATGATTAATTTAACAGTAAATTAGGAATTAATTATGAGTTTTTTTTAATTCTCAAACTGGAAATGATTCACCGTCCCTTGGTTTTTTATTTTTTAAAAAAATAAAAATTAATGGACGGAAAATCATTCATCGTCAGTCAATTTTTTTAAATTAAAACCCAAAATTTGGATTCAAACGACTACAGCTGATACCCAAATTTTCTATTCCTATATGCCAAATACCCCAAATTTGAGTTGGAACGACTACAGATGCTCTTACTAACTTATTTGCATATAAGAGACTAGTATAACTATGTACAATATTGCAAAACATTTTAGAAATGATACTGATATGGCTAAAAATAGGGTTAAATCGGAACAAATCGGGCACGAATCTTAAAGAACAGGGGTAAAATGGTAATTTCACCCACAGACGGGTCCGAAATGGGTACTAGGTCCTTTTTTCAAAGGCACAATAACCCACGAACGGGTCCATCTCAACTGGGTGCGGGTTCCAACCCGCATGAAACCCGGTCCGGCTGGATAGAACTAGGGTTTATGATTATACTCGATCAACGGCCCTGATTCAATCTATCAATTCACTGGAAAGTAGGGATTTGATCTTATCCCGAAACTGGTCCCTAAGGCGGCTATAAATACCCCCCCCCCCTCTCCCACCATTAGCAGGTAATCAATCTTTTGCCAGTAAAAGCTCATTCATAATCTTTCTAATTACTGACTTGAGCGTCGAAGGGTGCGTCGCCGGGATCAACCCCGGTGTTTCGCACTTTTTGTAGGTCAACGGCGGGAGATCACGGTCAAACTCCGGCGAAAAGGTTTCAGGTTTGACTATTCAACAATCCCAAAGAATCCACAAATCTATCTGTTTGCCCCAACACCGATTTCAGCGGCAACAGATTGGTGTCGTCTGTGGGAAACAACGAATAGCAATCCATCCTCTTCCATCGGTTGAGATTACCTCCAGCCATGCCTCCCAGAGAATTGAGATCTAGAGGGTCCAACCGTGGGCCCACTCCTCCTCAACCGCAACAGGAGGTCCCCCTCCAAACCGTCCAACCGCAGGGACAACTCCCACCTCAGCCTGATCAGCCCCCGCAGCAAGACCAACCTCCTCCTCAGAACCTCCAGCCTTCCCCCCCCCCCCCCGAATGTCGGCGCAGGGACCTTTCGTCCCAACCCTCCTCATCGGGACCACGTCTCCGTACATAACCCTTCAACCGACTCAATGGCATCTCACAATCCTCGGCCTTCCGAAGACCTCCGTAACATTCTTATCAACCAGCAGAAAGACGAGGACCTTCGCCGCCGTTTGGATGAAAGGCGGGCCCGCGAGGGAGCCACCCGCTCAGAACGTCCAAATGAGCGATCTCCTCGTCGCCGCGACCACAGGAGGTCCCCTCCTCACAGAAGGCAGATAGAGTCCCCTGAATACCACCGAAGAAGACATCACTCTCCTGCTGGTCGGCAGCCCCCGAGGGACGATAATGGTCCTATCACCCAAGCTGAATTCCAACAATTCCAAGCCACAATCTTGTAAGCCTTCAACCTCCGGCAAGACAACAACAACAATGCTCAAAGGGTCTCCACTCCTCCTCCGGTCCAGAGTCCTTGCCATCGGTCCCCAACTCCTCCACAAGCTCCGAGCAACCGCCATCACATCTCTAGTTCTCACCATTCCCCTAGCTATCATCGCCGAACTCCATGCTCCCATTCGTAAGAAGATGAGTCTAGAGGCTCACCAGGGTCCTGCCGAAGGGATGATGCAGTTTACCATCGTCTCCACAAGATGGAGAGGTGCCTCGGCCAGCTAGACAGGGAAGAAGAGCTGAGAGGAAGGACCCTCCGTCCAAGCCGACCTCCCTTCTCCCGAACAATCATGGAAGCACCCGTTCTACCAAACTTCAAGCCCCCGCAGTTTGAAACATATACTGGGGAGTCCGACCCCGTGGATCACATCGAGAGTTTCAAAACTCTCATGATGATCCACCAGGCTTCCGATGCTCTACTATGCAAAACATTCCCAGCTACTCTCAAAGGTTCGGCTCGGGAATGGTACTCTCGCCTCGCCCCGTCCTCCATCTTCTCCTTTGAACAATTTGAAACCCTCTTCATCACCCACTTCGTGAGTAGCTGTCGCACCGAGAAGACTAGTATCTCGCTACTTTACCTCAGTCAGAAGAAGGGCGAAAAGCTGAGAGATTATGTGAAGCGGTTCACCGTGGAAGCTAGGTCCATTGCATCCCTCGACCAATCGGTCGCTGTAGCAGACTTCCAGTCAAATGTCCTCAACTCAAGCCTTCGGTCCTCCCTAGCCAAAAAGCCCCCGCAAAACTTCACCGACCTTCTTTTCAGAAGCGAGAAGTATATCCGAGCCGAGGAAGCTGAACATCGCCCTACTTTTGAGGGGTCTTCCTCCGGGACCAAGAGAAAGGCAGCTGAAGAAGAGGGAGCTAAGAAGCTCCAGAAGGACAACGGGGGCCAGCACCGCCCACCTCCCAGATTCGAGAAGTTTACCCCTCTTAATGCCAACATTTCCACCATTCTCATGGAGGTTGAGAAGGAAGGAGTTCTGCCTCCTGCCCCGAAGATGAATACCCCTGGCAAGAAGAGGGACAAAGAGAAGTGGTGCCGATATCACCGAGACCACGGCCACGACACCAATGACTGTCGGGCCCTGAAGAATGAAATTGAGGCTCTCATCCAGAGGGGGCAGCTGGCTAAATTCGTTAGAAAGGACCGAATGGATCTTTCTCCACCCCCCAGGGGGGCTAATAAGTGTCCAGAGAGGCGCGACGAGACTTCCGAGTTTGAAGAAGAACGTATCTTGCACCTCATCCATGGAGGCCCGATGGGAGGAACCTCCAACTCTTCTCGCAAGGCTTTCATCAGAGAGGTCAACTCAGTGCACAGCATACCTCCTCCCAAAGGCCTCGGAGTCCTGGTCACTTTCTCGGATGCAGACTTGGAGGGTGTCCGGACCACCCACTGTGATGCACTAGTAATCAACCTCCATATGACGAACTTTAAAGTGGAGAGGATTCTGGTGGACAATGGTAGCTCGGTCAACACCCTCTTCCTGGCGGCCTTTCGAGGACCCAAGTTATCACGGGACAAGCTCAAGCCTACCGGCTACACGCTCCATGGGTTCACGGGAGTGCTAGTGACTATCGAGTGGGTGAGCACCCTCGACATAACCGCTGGCAAAACTCTTACTATCCGGACGGAGCCAATGGATTTCATGGTCGTCAATATTCCCGCTGCTTCCAATGTGATTCTAGGCCAACCTGGCCTAGCTGCTTTAGAGACCATCCCGTCGGCTTATCACCTTAAGATGAAATTCCCCACCAAGGCAGGTGTAGGGGAAGTAAGAGGTAGTCAAGAGATGGCTCGCAAGTGTTACATGACCTCTACCGGGGGGCCTATCCTTTCCCTCGAGACTCTCGAGATTCCCCAAGGGAACGCCCAACCTATGTCCGAACCGGTAGATGAGCTGGAGGAAGTGCTCTTTTCCGAGCAAGATCCGAACCGCAAGTTCTTTATCAGCAAGATCCTCCCCTCTGCCCTTTGTTCCGACATAGTCCAATGCATCAGAAAGAACCATGACCTCTTCGCATGGTCGGCCGCCGACATGCCAGGGATTTCTGAGGAGCTCCTCATCCACCATCTAAGCGTTGCTCCGGGGTCCAAACCGGTCCAGTAGAAGAGGCACAAATTTGCTCCTGAACGCCAGCAAGCCATAAAGGAAGAAATGGCCAAGCTCCTAAAGGCCCGGTTCATACAAGAAGTCAATTACCTGAATGGCTCTCTAATATTGTTATGGTTAAGAAAGCCAACGAGAGTTGGAGAATTTGCATCGACTTTACAGACCTGAACAAAGCATGCCCTAAAGATCCATTCCTTCTCCTCAGCATCGACACCTTGAACGACGCTATTTCAGGTCATGAGCTGCTCAGCTTCATGGACGCCTTCTCCGGGTATAACCAAATCAGAATGTTCTCCCCGGATATCCCGAAGACCTCCTTTGTCACCGATCAAGGACTCTATTGCTACAGGGTAATGCTCTTCGGGCTGAAAATTCCGGTGCAACCTACCAATGCCTCGTCAATAAGGTCTTCCAGAATTAGATCGGTCGAAACATGGAAGTATATGTAGATGATATGCAAGTTAAAAGCATCCATGGGGCCGACCATGTGGCCGATCTCCAAGAAGCATTCGATGTGTTGAGGAAGCATGATATGAGGCTCAACTCGAACAAGTGTGCGTTCGGAGTCTCGTCAGGTAAGTTCCTAGGCTTCATGGTCAGTCAAAGAGGGATCGAAGCCAACCCTGAAAAGATCAAAGCCATACTGGACATGGCTCCTCCTACAAGTGTAAAAGAGGTTCAGAAGCTCACAGGGCGCCTCGCGGCCATAGGGCGCTTCCTGTGTAAGTCAGGAGAGAAGTATCTTCCTTTCTTCAAAGCCCTCAGGGGGCTAAGGGTTTCGAGTGGGGCCAACAGCAGCAAGAATCGTTCGACCAACTAAAAGCCTATCTGGCCAACCCCCCGCTCCTCAGCAAGCCTATTCCCGGGGAAAAAATCTACTTTTACCTTGCCGCCTCCGAGCAAACCCTCAGTGTTGTTCTAGTGATGGAAGAAGACAAAACTCAGAAGCCTATCTATTATGTGAGCAAGGTTCTCAGAGATGCCGAGCTCCGCTATCTGAGGTTAGAGAAGATAGCGTACGCCTTGGTCATGGTTGCCAGGAAGCTCCGCCCTTATTTTCAATCACACTCAGTGGTCGTTCTTACCGACCAGCCTCTTAAGCAAGTCCTGCACAAGCCCGAGACCTCCGGGCATCTTATGAAGTGGTCGATCGAGCTGAGTCAACATGACATATCTTATTAGCCTCAGACCACAATCAAGGCCCAAGCCTTAGCTGAATTTATAGTGGAAAGTACCATCCCAGAGGTGAGTCAAGCAGCAAATGGGCCTCCCGTCTGGATAGTATATGTGGACGGGTCCTCTTGCTCTGCAGGGAGCGGAGCCGAGGTCATTCTGGCAGGCCCAGATGACTTTGTCCTCCAATACTCCCTCCGCACCAACTTTAAAGCCTCCAACAACGAAGCCAAATATGAAGTCCTTATAGCAGGCCTGGGTATGGCTCGCAAGGCAGGGGCACAGCGTATTCGAATATTCAGTGACTCGCAGCTGGTCGTCAATCAGGTTTTAGGGGAGTACGAGGCACGAGACGACCGAATGGCTAAGTACCTTGCGAAGGTCCAAAGTCTCATGAATTCATTCGAAGAGGCACAAATTCAGCGGATCCCCAGAGAAGAAAACTTCCAAGCATATGCCCTCTCCAAATTGGCCTCCTCCTCCTTTCAAGGTCTCGAGCAGACCGTCCTAAACGAAGTACTCCTGAGACCGAGCATAGAAAAAGAAGCTCCCAACTCGATGGAGTCGCTACCCGTCCAACTACAGGATAACTAGATGAACCCTTTGATAGAGTTCCTCAGGGACGGGGTCCTTCCCAAAGATCCCAAAGAAGCCTGCTAAATCCGCACGAGAGTGGAGCGGTACACCCTTGTTGAAGGAGTCTTGTACAAATGCTCATATACCCAAGTAGATGGCAGACCCTACTTGAGGTGCCTCTCCCTGGAAGAAGCCTTGTATGCCTTGCAAGAACTCCACGAAGGTATAGGTGGAGCCCATTTAGGGTCAAGGTCACTCGCCAGAAAAGTGTTGAACTACGGTTACTTTTGGCCTACTATACTTCCAGATGCCCAACATGTCCGGTAATGTAGCCCTTGTCAGCAGTTCTCCAACATCCACCAGCTCTCCCAAGCACAACTTACATCCCTCTCAAGTCCAATTCCCTTCGCAATGTGGGGGATAGACTTGCTGGGTCCTTTCCCACCAGCTCCGGGCCAACTCAAGTTCCTAGTCGTGGCCATCGACTACTTTTCTAAGTGGATCGAGGCCGAACCGTTGGCTACTATTACAGAGAACAAGGTGCTGCAGTTCTTCTAGAAAAATGTCATCTGTAGGTTCGGCGTACCTCGGGTCCTAATAACAGATAACGGAACACAGTTTACAGGGGCAGCTTTCCAATCTTTATGTGAAGACCTCGGCATCCAGCCACGTTTCTCCTCCGTCTCCCATCCTCAGTCCAATGGTCAAGTGGAGAATGCCAACAAGCAGATTCTCTCCGGCATCAAGAAAATGCTAGATAAGTCGGCCAAAGGCTTATGGGTGGAACAGCTTCCAAACGTATTGTGGAACTACCGCACTACGAAACGGACCCCCACAGGAGAGTCACCCTTCAATCTCACCTATGGGTCCGAGGCTGTAATCCCCCTAGAGGTTGGTCTGCCATCTCCTCGCTTATTGCCTATGATGAAGAGCAGAACGCCAGAGACCTCCGGGCGAATTTGGACTTGATTGATGAGCTCCGTGAAAGAGCTTCAATTTGCAAAATTATCGGAGGAGGATCGAGCTGGCCTACAACAAAAGAGTCCGTCCCACAGATCTCAAGGAAGGGGACTTAGTTCTTGGAAAGCTAGCTATCTCGTTCCCTAGCCGAAAGAGTAAGCTAGCTCCAAATTGGGAAGGATCGTACAAAATTTCCAAGGTAGTCCGCCCTGGAGCGTATCGTCTTGAAGATCTTGAAGGCAGAGAGATACCCAGAACTTGGAATGCCGACCATTTACTGAAGTACCAAGAGAGCGCCTGAACGCCTCTCTAAGTACCTTCAAAAGTCGGGCCATTCCTGTCATATTTTTTGTATTTGCTTTTTTATTTTCTCATTGTAATAACGGCTTGCAACTTAGAAGCAGCCGATTAGCAGTTATCAATAAAGAACTCCTTTCCCCTCATGATTCTCTTATGATTATTTTTGTCTCTCTGTTTAAGATTTTTTGATGACGCTTACTCAAACGACGTGTTCGGAGTCCAAAACTTGGCTCGATTCCGCTTCGCAAGCTCGCTCTTAAGCGAGCTAGAAGTGGTTCGCCATTCGGAATTGCTCCCGCAACTGTCGAAACTTACTCAAACGACGTGTTTGGAGTCCAAAACTTGGCTCGATTCCGCTTTGCAAGCTCGCTCTTAAGCGAGCTAGAAGTGGTTTGCCATTCGGAATTGCTCCCACAACCATTGAAACTTACTCAAACGACGTGTTCGGAGTCCAAAACTTGGCTCGATTCCGCTTCGCAAGCTAGCTCTTAAGCGAGCTAGAAGTGGTTCGCCATTCAGAATTGCTCCCACAACCGTTGAAACTTACTCGAACGACGTGTTCGGAGTCCAAAACTTGGCTCGATTCTGCTTCACAAGCTCGCTCTTAAGCGAGCTAGAAGTGGTTTGCCATTCGGAATTGCTCCCACAACAGTTGAAACTTACTCAAACGACGTGTTCGGAGTCCAAAACTTGGCTCGATTCCGCTTTACAAGCTCGCTCTTAAGTGAGCTAGAAGTGGTTTGCCATTCGGAATTGCTCCCGCAGCCGTTGAAACTTACTCAGGGCTTCGCTCCTACTCCTTTGCTCTTAAGCAAGTAACAAGTGGTACCAAACAAACAGCAAGTACTAAGAAGCCCACGAGTGCAACGGAGTAAAACAAGCCTTCACTTTTATAAAGTTTAAAAAGTACAAGGAAACTCAAGTTACAAGACCCAGCTGCTCTACTACGAGGGATTACAAAAACTCAAAGAGGCATAATTACAACAACTCTTTCAATGCTTCTTCGGGACAGGAACGTTCCGGTTCAGAGACACCCGGGGATGGCGGCGCCTAACCTCGAAGCTCATTTTTAGACCAACGAATTGAGATGCCTCCTCAGCACTGCCCCTGACGGTGGCCCCAACCGATGCGCCGCTCGACGGAGCAGCCACACCACTTTAAGCATCAGCCGTGCTGCGCCTAACGGCAGGCAAGCGAGTCGCAAGTTTGTAGATTAAGATCCCTCTCTCGCTCTCTTCGCAAGTGCAGGATGTACTTTTGACATTGATCCGTTCTGGCTGAGGCTTGAGCTGAGCAACTTCCTCCTCAAGCTCGACGATTCAGTCCTTCCGAGTGGCGTCCTTCACAACTATTTTAAAGCGAGGAAGTTGCACGGAGCCTACGGCGCGAGAGCTATCGGCTATAATTCGACGAAGATGGGTCATTTCGATACTTTTGTCGACCGTAACCCTCCTCAACTCATCAACTTTCGTCGTCAACTCATCGCGCTCGGCCATCAACTTACCCGCCGCCGAAGCTAACTCCTCTTCCTCCGCCGAAAGTTCTTCTTCTGCTATCTTCGAGTGGTGAACCTCCGCTAGTAGTTCGCCTTTCTCCTTCTCAACGTCGAACAGCGTCTTTCGAAGCAACTCCACCTCGCCTTCATGACGGACCTCGCGAGCTCATTTTCGTAGTTGTTTTAACTCAGAAAGACTCACTCTCAGCGTTGCCTTGAGATGCTCTAACTCCAACTCGCTTTTGAGAAAACACTCTCAACTGCGGGAGAGGGCCAGCTTCGTTACTTTCAAATCAGCGCGAAGACGAGAGGCTTCAGCTACTGGACTCGACTCGACTACTTGAAAAGCGAAAACATATCAACACAGAACGAAAGGTGTTTTCAACACTTAGCGAAATTTTCAAAGTGTTCACAACATTTGAGTTCTCAACACAGAACAAAGGGTGTTCTCGACACTTAGAAAAATTTTCAATAACAAAATGTTCACAACGCAACACTTGACAAAATGTTCATGACGCAACACTTGAAATCACAAACACTTGGCCAACGTTTCAAAAAGTTAGTCGTTTCATTAAAATTCATGGTGTACACAAAAGTGGTGGCCAGTCCGCAATTTGGCGTTACAACAAAACAAAAATAATAAGGGAAGAGGCGACAAAGTCAGGGGGGCACCTCACGGCGCTGCTCCGTGGCATCGTCGCTCGGCACAGCGACGATCACTCCTTAACTGATCATCTCGTCCTCGGCGCCCTCCTCGGCAACTTTGCCCTCCGGCTCGGGCCCAAGCTCTGCCAGAGGAATCTGCTCCTCCCCTTCTATGGGATCGTAGAAATAGTACGAAGAGCTGTCGAACCCGGGGATGCGAGCCTCCACATGTCGCAGCGCTCAGGCGTAGGCCTCCTCCATGTTTGTCAACATGTGGGCTTCGGCCTCGTCCCAAACGGCCTGCTCTGCCGCCACCACCTTCATCGCCTGGCCATTCAACGCCTCTTCAGACGCCTTCAAAGCTTTGGCCAGCTCCTCCTCGAGGCGAGCCCTCTCTTTCTCCAACGTCTCGACCTTGGCAGTCTCGGCTGCAGAGTGCTTCAGTGCCTCGGCGAGCTTCGTCTCGAGGACCCCCACCTCGGTCGCACGTGAAGACGAGATTCGCTGCTCGGCCTCAAACAGCTTGACCGCCTTGGAACGCTCCGACCTCTCCCGATCGTTCGATAACATCATCTCCTTCTCTTGCTTGGCAAACTCTTCGAGCAGGTGACTGAAGTGGCAGAGAGTCTGCAAGCAAAAAGAATGAAACTATTAGTGCCGAACAAAAAAACTTAGAAATTTTTGGGTTATCATATTCAACTCGTACTCACCGACATAGTGTTCCAAGCGATCTGTAGGGCGTCATCACCCACGGTGCCGGCCTTCATCGCGGCACGGTCCTTTGGGGTCGGCAGGTGCTTCACCGCCTGCATGCATATCCCCCCGTCACCAAGGAACCCATCCACCTTCATCACCCTCCAGTCGGGGACGAAGAGACGCTTGTGTTCCTCGGTAAGGATTTTCTCCGCCTCGGCACTAAGTGGTGGTACCTCCAATGCCAGAGCCGCGCTGGCAGTGAACGCTCTGCTCGACGAACCCGAGGCATCGACCGGAGGGGCTTGAATGGGTGTTTCTGAAGGGATCTCGGCCACCGGTTCCACAATGGCCGAGGGTGCCGAGGGCACCTTCGCCGTACGGACAGAATGAGGCCCCGCCGTGGTCCTCTTCCTCTTCCTCGTCTCTGTTTCCTTCGCCACGTGAGTCTTGGCCATCAATGCCTTGTAGTCCATGCCGGGACTCTCTGCATACAAAAAAAAGGAGCAAAAGAGTTAGAAAAAATAATCTTCCACAGTAAAAAATTCTGAAGAAAAAGCAAAAAGAAGAAAAGGAGCGTACTGGGGTCGATCGGACTGAGACCCCCACCGAACAAGACTGCCTCGGTGATATCCTTCCAACTAAGGGTCGGAAGACCGAGGATCTTCGCCACCACCTCTTCTTCCTCCCTTGTGAGCACCGGCTCCTTCTTCGCCTACTTCGGGACCCCATCATTCGACAACATCGGGCAGCCCCACGGCTCGGGACCACGGATGAGAAAATATTTCTCCTTCCAGTGTTTGATCGAGTCCGGATTCTCGATCAACTTCACCCCCCTTCCTCGGCGACAAATAATATCTCTTCTCCATCTTGCTCATCCGACAGATGCGATAGAGGCTCCGAAGCAGAACGAGCTGCGGTTGCACGCCGACAGCTTGGCACTGAAGGACGAAGGCAATGACATGCCGCCACATGTACCACTGCATCACCTCGACCACAAAGGGGTGCAGTGGCTGCCGAAGACCGGCATTCAGCACGTCATAGGGAAAGACGCAAGTTTCATCCGAAGTCCCCGTACACGCTCGGATGCCTGGACCAGGGAGTAGCAGGACGTACTCCTTCGGGATGCGGAATCCCTTTCTGATCTGGTGCAGATTTGCCTCGGTAAAGATTGAAGGGATCTCATCCACCTCGGAAGGGTCCCTCGGGTCGTTCTCCTCATACGCCGGAGCCATCCCATGCACCACCTTATCCAAGATGTCCTCGGGGTAACTCCTCACTCCGTCGACACTTGACAGAACGGTCGGATGCCGACCCAGCTCACCTACCCCCTTCGGAGTCTTAACTATCGTCGACACCCCGACCGGATCTACCACTTCCTTCCCTTTCCTCGCCTTCACTGCTACCGCTCGGCCGGTGTCTTGGTCCGAGGTGGAGGTCTCGTCCCCAGAAGATATTCTAGCCATTCTGAAAGATAGGGGAAAATAATAACCTTGAAGTGACGTGTATGGCCAGAAAAGATAGCCGGAATTCAAACTTGTCTTGCCACAAAAGCTAGTAGCGCCGCTTGAAAGCAAAAACACCGCTAGCAAAGAGTGAAAGTGAAAGTAAAAATGAAAGTGAAAGAATGAGATAAGGAGTGGGGGAGGTGGTAAAAGAAATGACTCTTGGGCTTTGTAACGTAAAGCTGTAACTCTTGGGCCTCCCCTCAAGGCGTTAAAGAAGGCTACACGACAAAGTAGCAAAGAGCGGAAACGGTTCGCTAGGGTAACGACGACTCAGATTGAGTCGCGCCGCTCGGCTATTCCTCTAGCACCAAGACGCCGAGACACTCTGCCGAGCTATCGAGAAGCAATTCAGATCGCCCCACGTCCCTCGGAACCTTAATCTGAGCGACTGGCAATCCGAGCTGCGTATTGGAGAAAAACAACTTTCTCCCTAAAATTTGCGCAAGATATCAATCAGACAGTTCAGATCACGCCACGCCCACAAAATGACAAGATAGCGTTTTCTCGTGATCTGAACCTCTAACCTTGCGATCCGCGCCATGATGAACGGATCAGATCGCCCCACGTCCCTCGGAATCCAAATCTGAGCGACTGGCGATCCGAGCTGCATATTGGAGAAAAACAACTTTCTCCCTAAAATTCGCGCAAGATCTCGATCAGACGGCTCAGATCACACCACGCCCACAAAACAACAAGATAGCATTTTCTCGTGATCTGAACCTCCAAACCTCGTGATCCGTGCCATGATGAACGGCTCAGATTGCCCCATGCCCCTCGGAATCCCAAATCTGAGCGACTGGCGATCCGAGCTGCTCACGAGGAGAAAACAGTGCCGAGCTACGTCGCTCGGATTTTGAGCAACTGGCAATCCGAGCTGTTTATACGAAGAAAATGACATCGAGCAACATAGGCCGTCAGATCTTCTCAAAACTCACACTTCGACCTGATGAGTGGCTCAGATCGCCCTACGTTGCTCGGAATCCCGATCCGAACAACTGGCAATTCGAGCTGCTCACCTGAAGATGATAGCGCCTAGCCACCTCGCTCGGAAACCGAGCAATTGGCAATCCGAGCTTCACATTTGAAGAAAAATACCACCGAGCAACTCCAACCATCAGATCATCTCAAAATTCTCGCCGAAAGATGATGAGCAGCTCAGATCATGCTACACCCATAAAAAGACAAGATAGCATTTTCTCGTGATCTAAACCTCCAAACCTCGTGATTCGTGCCATGATGAACGGCCCAGATTGCTCCACGTCGTTCGAAACTCCGAACCGAGCAACTGGCAATCTGAGCTGCTCATACGAAGAAAATGACGCCGAGCAACATAGGCTATCAGATCTTCTCAAAATTCGCGCCTCGACCTAATGAGCGGCTCAGATCACCCCACATCGCTCAGAATCCCAAATTCGAGCGACTGGCGATCCGAGCTGCTCACGAGAAGAAAACAATGCCGAGCTACGTCGCTCAGATTCCGAGCGACTGGCGATCCGAGCTGCTTACGTGAAGAAAATTATGCCGAGCGACACGAGCCGTCCGATCTCTCAAAGTTATGCGCCGACGCGAGATGGACGGCTCAGATTGCGCCATGTCATAAATATTATTAAAAATTAATTTTTTATTTATTTAAATCAAATATTTAATTAAAAAATGAGAAAAAATGATTAAAAATTCAGGAAAATTAATTAAAAAATTCTAAAAAACAATTATAAATTCGGAGAAATATTTTGGAACCTTTGGATAAATAATTATTGCTTAGGATAATTAATTAAGGCCCTCGAACAATGAATCACCGCTTCGCAAAATTAAATAAATGGTCTGAAAAATAGATAAAAATTAAGAAAAATCATCAGAAGTCCAGAAGAGCTCAATAACAACCTTGAGCACGCAACTAACTTGGAAAATCACCATAATACCCCATACAAAGATTCGACACACCTCATTTGGACTCCGATACAACTCTACAAGCCATTAAAACAGTGAAACTACTCCTCAAAGACTGATCAAACTCAGTCTTCGGGAGGGGGGGCTCGTGATATGGATAAAAATAGGGTTAAATCAGAACCGTCCAAATCAGGCACGAATCTTAAAGAACATGGGTAAAATGGTAATTTCACCCACAGACGGGTCCGAAATGGGTACTGGGTCCTTTTTTCAAAGGCCCAATAACTCACGAACGGGTTCATCTCCACTGGGTGTGGGTTCCAACATGCATGAAATCCGGTCCAGCTAGATAGAACTAAGGTTTATGATTATACTTAATCAACGGCCGTGATTCAATCTATCCATTCACTGGGAAGTAGGGATTTGATCTTATCCCGAAACTATTCCCTAAGGCAGCTATAAATACCCCCTATCCCCCACCCTTAGCAGGTAATTAATCTTTTGCTAGTAAAAGCTCATTCATAATCTTTCTGATTACTGACTTGAGCGTCGGAGGGTGCGTTGCCGGGATCAACCCCGGTGTTTCGCACTTTTTGCAGGTCAACGGTGGGAGATCATGGTCAAACTTTGGCGAAAATGTTTCAAGTTTGACTATTCAACATCTTAAAGAATCCACAAATCTATCTGTTTGCCCCCACACCGATTTCAGCGGCAACAGATACATTATCTTAAAATTTATTAATTTGTATACTTAATTCTCAAAATACATGCATGAAGGTTATTCTTAAAATAAATATTGTAACAACAAGTTGAAACAATATCTGCAGTGCTCCTAAAATTTTTGTTCTCATGTGCATGAAAGTTTTTTCCTGTATATACATCATGTAATATTCTAAGATTTCTAAATATTGGAAACATCAAGCATTTCAACATTCAACAAATCCATAAATAGTTATGATTATATAACTAAATCTATTGTATAGATATATACTGATATAGCTAAAACTAAATTATATAATAGTAATATGACTAATATAGATATAGATTTCTATATCTTAATGAAAATATATGACTAATTAGATTCCAATTTTTATTTGGGTAGTCTAATGATAAGAGATTGTTCCTAATAAAAATCATATGCTTCCTATTCTATAATATTTTATATAGGATGTGTGTTCTTTTACTAAATTGTATTTATTTTATATTTTATTCACAACAGATTATTAATTTGTAGGTTAATAATTAAGTTGAGAGTTACTTACTTCTGTTATATGCTATGTATGTTACTGGATCTAATACCAACTGGGGTGAAGCGTGAAAGACTGCAAAAGAATGCAAGACTAAGTGTACAATATTAACTTATTGCTATTAAAGAATTTGGATTATGTGACTCGTGATTTGTTATTTTGTTTACAGCTGATTTCACTAATGATAATCTTCATCAAATTATTGTAAGCATTGTCATTCTCAACATTGTCTAAATCATAAATTAAACCTTGAAAATTTATCATTAACTATGATTCAAATAATCACTATCAATATCATCAATTGGTACAACTACATAATTATTCATATATTTTTGTCTAATTGGCATGTCAATATATCTGTCGAATTCTCTATTTTCAAAGTATAACAATGATCTTTTTTGGAATGTTAATCATAAAAAGTTTGAATTATTATGTTACTGGTTTCTCCTGAATAAATCTGATTAATTGTGATAACAATTATTTTTTTCAATACTAAAGAAATATAACTTACTCAAAATTTTCTAGATTATCCATATTACTAACCAAGTATGTGAAAGGAATGGAAAAGAGTGCAAGCTTAAGTGAAAATAGTGCAAGAGTTATAATAAAAAAATTAGAGTAGGAAATGATTTCTAAGGATACCATGAAAAATCAAGAAAAATGGTCCAACATACTTTTGACTTAACCGAGTTTCTTTAAGCTATTATGTGCCGGTTACTATTACTGGATAAAAGACCAATTGTACACCCCAATTTCTGAACTCCTTTTACGTTCCTCCCATCCATGGATTACTATGTTCTCCATGAGAAGTTCTCTCAGAGATACGTCTGGAATAACTAGTAGCACTTCAACACAGATAACCACAACTCAGTTACGTTGCCTACCATGTGTGTACAACTTTTTTATTTGGTTGCAAATTGGTCTTTTGCAAGATCTTTTAGTTAGAGCCTTATAAAGCCCTTCCTGAGGAGAAATGTTTAGGTAGTCATACCTTGGATTGAACTAGAGCTAAGATGCTTTTGTTGCTTCCAGTTCTTTAGACAAGAGAAGCAGAACAAGAACAAGAAATTGAACAAGAAAATTTTTTAATCCTTTCAAACTTTTGACACGCAAGCTCTGTCTCTCTCTCCTTACAAGCTTATATGGAAATTTTCTCCTAGATAGTCTTCTGAGATTGATGATGACTTACAAATTGATTTTCCTCTCTTATATAGAGCTGTGGATGCTGCATTATTTGAGTTTACATTCGTCATTGCTTACATCAGTTCTTCAATAATTGGTGTTATTACATCATGGCTTACGTCATTCTAGATTACTTTAGATAAAGAAATTCTTCCTGACTAACATTTTCACATGCTTTGCATTTATGTTGGGTGTTCTATTCATCAAGCTATAATAGTAGCCAGCTGTTTCTTCTGTCATTGTCATTGCTCCTTTAGATAGTTTATTATATTGGCTATCAAATAGTTCATGCTTTTCTTGTGGCAGCTTTATTTTTTCTATGTTATATATTATATATTTTTTTCTAGATCTGTGATGTCATAGATCCATATGTTACTATCTCTTAGTTTTATATATTTCTGAATCTCATTGCTCTTCTTCCTAGGATTAACTTCTCAAATTCTTCAGCTTTGTATGACACAATATTAGATGCTGCATATATTATTTGGGTAGTCATCCCAATTTTGATAACATGTTATGCTGGAAGTTCTTCATTCTCCTTAAGATATTTGAGGATTACTGAATACATTCTAACATATATTTTTGAGGCATTCGTAAGACCAAAATAACTTTTTGCTGCTTTGTATGTTTCTCTTAGTAACTGAAGTTCTTCACATTCTCTAGATGGAGAGATACAGTAAATAAGTCCTCGTTCAAATAGAGCTCGTGTTGTTCTTGGATTTACACATGGTAGAATGATAGCCTTGTTCATATGTTGATGTGATATGGTTTTGATGAACTGGTTTACTTGAGTTACTTGACATAATTTCTCAGTATATTGTAAAAATTATATTTTCTTTCATACTTTGGTAGGAGATTTATCAGTGAGTAATGTCTCCTTGTATGATATTTTATTTTGTTAAGGTTAACAGAGCAATTGAGAAATATTATTGGATTAATTATAACTGAGTACGATGTCTCATATATATAGGAGGGAACCAAATACTAAACCGATACATAACCCGATATGGGACTAGATATATAATACAATATCTAACACCCCCTCTCAAACTCACAGTGGGTCTAATAGCTTGAGTTTGCCTACCAAATAACGAAATCTCTGAACATTGTGGGAATTGGTAAAGAAGTCTATTGTCTACTGTGAAGAGGTAATAGAATGAAGTGAAATGATCCCTACTTCAAAGCGCTCAAGAACATAGTGGCAATCTACCTCTATGTGCTTCGTTCGTTCATGAAACACCGGGTTGCTTGCAATGTGCAATGCACTCCGGTTATCATAATAAAGAGGAGTAGTTCCTGTAAGAGTGACACTCATATCTGATAACAGCCAACGAACATGAACAATCTTTCTAGTAGTAACTATCATTGTTCTGTACTCATCTTCGGTGGAAGAACATGCAACAACTGCCTATTTCTTGCTTTGCCATGAGATCAGTGAATCGCTAAGAAATAGACAGAAACATGTGGTAGACCATCTGGTGGTAGGATCACCTGTCCAATTTAAATCAGAATATGCACCGAGCTCCAGTTTGGATGTAGAATGCATGAATAATGAGCGAGTGATATGCTAGGTTTCAATGACAATCACAGATTAAATACACAATGAAAAATTACAAAAATATCTAAACCTAGCCATGGATTCATGCGAAAAACCATAAATCGTGTTTAAAAGTTATACCTTAAAGATGGATTTGATGTCTCCACATTATGTCGATCACAACCCTGCAATATTGCAATGCCTTTATGGTATCCACACGAACGGAACGATAACGGCTCTCACTCAGACCGTGGTGCTTGCTATGGGAAGGGGATGCTCCTCCTCACGATCTCTCTATCTCTCTCACTTTCTTTAATAGCTAGAGTTTTTCACGTGTGTCTTTTTCACATATACATATCATATATACAGGTGCAGAAAACCAACCCTAAGAGAGTAATGAGGTTGTTGGACTCACACTGACTTGTATCAGATTCATGTGTGGGCCTTTGAACTTTAATCGGCCCATTTAATCTAATTTAATTAATGTCAGGAGTCCAAGCCTTACTTGGATCCCTAATTAAATTTATCTTATAAATTAAAATTCCAATTTTGATCTATTCTAAGTGTGTGACCCTGTAGGTTCCCATTACGTTCACAGTAATACTAAAATCATATTCGAGTATTAAAAAAGTGAGCGGTATCTAGCAGTACATCACTGCTACTCAAGTAACGGGAATGTCAGTGATTTGACATAACCTATTCGTGATCAATGTTACCATGTAGTCTGGTCTTTTTGTCCAGATATCTTAATTGATAATGAGGCATAGAACGTGTCACCCTTGTATAGTTCAATCTTTAGTTTCTTGATGTCCGAGTAGACTTACTAAAACAAATGAGATCAATATCTCATATCGACTCATGTGAGCACGGCCATGTATTTTGCAGTCTCACTCAATCAAGGGGCCCATAAATATCGCTCCTGCTATGTGAGAGGAATAAATCCTATCTAAGTCACTCACATCCCTCCGCATGATTTGTAGTATATCCAATAGTTGAATTTATAATCACCTTATTACAGGCAACGTTTGACGGCATTAAAACATATCCATGACCTGTGAGAATGATTATCAGTCTACGCACACACTAGTCTTTATGTATTATCGTTGTCCTAATTTACAATAATACTTGACTTGGGACATTTAAGAACAATGTTCTGATTTCATCCAATATGTTCTCACAATCAAGTCATGCACTTGATATCCCATGGCATTGAACTTACTATTCTAAGGATTTCATTATATACATTTAATTCATAATAAATAACACAATAAATAAAATGCCTAAATGTGAACTAAATGCCATGATAAAATATAAATTAATAATGCCAATACACAACTGGCCTCTAGGGCATACACCAACATGATAGTGCCTCGAAGATATATGAGGATCCGAATAAGATTACCGTAGTGAACTGATGTAGGAGTGAAAACAAACTGACTAACAATACTGACTGCATGAGCAATATTGGGTCTGGTCATGCATAAGTAGACAAGCAATCCAATAATTTGCCTATATCTAGTAAGTTCAGTAAGGAGCTCACCATCTGTGGAACAAAGCTTCACATAAAGCTCTAAGGGAGTATCGGCCGATCGACTGTCAGAGAGGCATGCGGTAGAGATAATGTCAGATGTGTATTTCTGTTGAGAAATAAGTATCCCCCGAGATTCTTGAGCAATCTCTAGACCCAGAAAGTAGCGTAATATGTCAAGAGCTTTCATATAGAACTGCTGATAAAGGTATTTTTGGGTGGATGCAATGTCTGTGGAATCATCCCCAGTAATGATCATATCATCAACATATAATAGTGGAAGGACCCTCCCCCGCAGTGATGAATGCATAAACATAGAGTGGTTCTATGAACTCTGACTGAAGCCAGCCTGGATGATGACACAGTGAAAGCCCTCAAACCAGGCTCAAGGGGCCTGTTTCAGCCCGTATATAGCTCGACGCAGACGGCAAACATGACAAGGAGTGGTAAAGTCAGGAGGATGATGCATGTAAACAACCTCAGATAAGGTACCATGAAGAAAGACATTCTTCACGTCCATCTGGTATAACAGCTACTAACGAACGGCGACAACGGTAAGGATAGTACAAAGTGTTGTCATCTGTGCAACCAGGGCAAAAGTCTCATCATAATCAATGTCATGCTCCTGAGTAAATCCGTGGGCAACTAAATGAGCCTTGTACCGCTCAACGGAGCCATCAGGTTGATATTTGACCTTGAAGATCCACTTTCAGTTAATAGGCTGGATGCCCAAAGGCAATCGAATAACATCCCAAGTGTCAGTCTGATCAAATGCACTAAACTCCTCTACAATAACTTCTTGTTGCTCAGGATATTGAATAGCTTCCTGATAGGTTCTGTGCTCACGTGTAGAGTGTATAGCAGTGAGATATGCATGAAACTGTGATGAGTAGGAGGCTAGGGTGGCAAAACCAAACTGGTCAGAAGGACCAGTGGCATTAGGTGGGTAACGTGCTGGTGGGATGCCCAAGGTCTAACATGTAGATTGATGAACCGGTGGCGGATGGATAGTATGTGGGGGTGAGATAGGTGGTGTGGGCGCATACAGCTGTGGCGATGCAAGTGGTGACTCCGTAGGAGGAATAATAGGTGGAACATCAATATGAGAAGGGAATGGAGCCAAAGACATGGGATCAAATGGAATGTGTGAAGGTATGGTCGGGAAAATAGGCCCAACAACTGGGGAGTCGAGAAAACTAGCATCCTCAGTAGAGGTCAAGTAATATGGAGAGTCTTTCACAAATGTGACATGACCAAAAATACGAATACGACCTGCCATAGTATCAAAACAACAATATCCTTTATGCCTAGGACTGAGGCCTAAGTGAATACACTTAGCAGCTCGGATGGTGAGCTTTGTGCTCTCAGTGGGAAGGAGAAGGACGTAACATGTGAACCATAAAGTACAAGGCATACTATAATCCGGTGAAGAGTGATAAAGAGCCGCATAAGGTGTTGTGCCAGATAAGACAGACGAGAGAGTGATGTTAATGAGACTGACAGACGGCATGACAGCTTCAGCCCAGAAAGAATGAGGAACAGAAGAGGAGAGTAGAAGAGCACGGGCCGTTTCAAGGATGTGATGATGCTTGCATTTCGCTACACCATTCTGCTCATGTGTGTGCGGACATGATTGCTGAAAGGGTGTACCATGAGATTGAAGGATCAAACTCATAGTAGCAGAAGTGCACTCACGAGCACCGTCTGAGCGAAAGATTTTGATACACACCAAACTGAGTGTGAACCATATTCATATAGAACTGATAAATGTCATGTATCGCAGAGCGATGGCGCATCAGAACCACCCATGTGTATCTACTAAAGTCATCGATGAAACTAACATAATAGAGATAACCTTTGTGACAAGATGTAGAAGATCGTCCTTATATGTCAGAGTGAACAAATTGAAAAGCATGAGTGAAATTTTCAAATGAGATTCACTAACATGACCAAAGTGTTTGTGCCACAAGTTAGCATCAGAACTGACGACACCAATAGAAATAGAAATAAAATCATGAGCATGAAGAAAATCTAGATGATATAAATGTCTATGTCTTCTAGCTTATACAATCGTGTGACTAGTCTAAGGATCTTGTATGGTACATCTCAAAGATGTAAAAGTAATGGTAAGACCACTATCGCATAGAGCACTAATGGAAATAAGGTTCATGGCTAAATGTGGCACATAAAGGACAAAAGGCAATGTGAAAGTGGGAGTGTGAATAGATCTAGTGTTGTGTGGATTAGTGAGCCATCAACAGTGTATAGTGATAGTGAGTGAGAGGTAAGTGGAGTGCTAGTGGTTAGGAGTATATAATTACTAGTAAGATGGTGTGAGACACCAGAATCTAAAAGCCAGGAAGAACTCATACTAGGAGTAACAGAAAAAGCAGGGGCAGAGGAGCCAATATTGATGAATTGACCCGAGTTCTGAAGGTCCAGCTAAGCAAGACATTGCTAAGGAATATCATAAGGAGCAAGAGAAGGCATAGGTGGAGTAACAACCATTGCAGAGGAGCCAATATTGATGGACTGACCCGAGTTCTGAAATCCAGCTGAGCGAGACGTCGCTGAGGAATATCATAAGAAGCATGAGTAGGCTTAGGTGGAGTAACAGCCATTGCACGTGATGTATGAGAAGGAATACTGAGAGGAGGTAAACTCTATTGTTTCCTGCGTTGTTGTGCCCCACAAAGAGCTGTGGGTACAGGATGAAACACTTGTGATGAATATGACCATTCTGTTGATTGTGGGTGCAAAAGTGGAGACAACGATCAGCGACATTGCAATGGTCAGAAGAATGAGGCATGGGGCCGGAGCGAGGTTTGCGGGAAGAGGAGGTACGAGGGGCAACAACTAGAACATTGTCACTGCCGGAGGACGAGGTAGAAGCTGGATTGCATAGAGCGTGCAGTCGAGTTTCTTCAGCCACAAGTTCAGCTATAGCAGCTTTAAGACGAGGAACTAGATCTCGGTGAATCAACTGACTATAGACCGACTAGTACCTTGATCGAAGACCCATCACAAAGAACATAAACTGGCACCTTTCACGAGTAACATGGACATCACTATCTTCTAGTTTCTGCAATTTGTGCTTAATATGGCACATGGCTGTATAATGATCCTGAATGCTGCGAACACCCTGACGATCAAGGACTACTGAACAAGTAGTTGGTACTCACGGGCTCCACTAGCCTGAACATACTGAGTGGTCAACTAGAGCCAAAAAGCCTGAGCGGGAGCATGGAGAGAGCGGTCGACGGAGGAGATAATAAAGGCAATGATATGACGATCATGATCATCCCAAGTGGCCTGAGAAGTGTGGATCAGTTGCTTGTTGGCCGCTGATGCGGTTTTGGCTGGATCTTTGGTGTAACGCCCCGAATCCCAAATACACTGAATTCGAGATGTTCTACAGGATCTTTCCACTTCCTTTGGTACAATTTTATAAGGAAATTTGAACTTTTCACTTTACATCAGAGTTTACACAAAACTTTACACTTTACATTGCACAGCGGAAGTAAAATTACAACATTTACATAAATGTACAACAACATTGAATAATTTTTAAGCATCTGTTCCTCTTTAATCTTTATCATGTCATTTACCTGCATATAAGAATGTGGGTACGTCAGTTTATTCAACCAACGATCATTATACACGGCCATCCTCTCTATGTCGGAAATAGTATAACTAATTTTCCATATTTAGCAAACACAAACTTGTCACATATCAAACTACAGGGACTACCCTATTGATGTCGTGTTGTGATTGTGCACTTAGTCCTTAATACAGTTGTTTATATTACATGACACTAATGCGCACTTGTTCGGATTCTATGCATCCCATACTACATAGGTCCGAGAGCAAGCCCTTAATCGTTCTTCATCTTTGTAGGGTTCAATCCCTCGCCATGACTTAATCTACTACTGTAATTACGGTAGGTATCTTAGATGATCTATGAGTACAAGCACGTGTACAGAAAACCTGGAGGGAAATCCCACATCATGTCACGACGCATCATGAAGACAGCCTGTGGCAATTCAGCCTCCTTCATGGCACACGATCCTCTTGCAGTCACCAAACATCCCATAAGCGTCGCCACCGGGATGGTACCCTGGAGCAGTATCCACGTCATGTCACGACGCATCGTGAAGACAGCCTGTGAATACTCTCATGCCGCCAATCCAATGGCCCTCATACTCATGTTTTTCTCCTACTTTCATCACGTCTCCACTATGTACTAATCCTTAGTTTTTATCAGAATCATGAACAAAATCAAAGCTCTAGAGTTAGCCTCTCCACTAAACCGGACTTATTCATTCATTCAAACATGACCAACCTTGGTCTTTCCCTTCAATTTTCATTTCATTTCTTTCCAAATGCTGGGGGAGACTTAGCTACTCTTTTATTTCAATTTCAATTCAAATTTCCAACATTGAGCATTTCTACTCATAAGTTCATATGTTGAGTTATCATACTCAAAGAGTATTTCTCTTTTCCAATCATGATTTCTAAATCCTTCAATAGTCCGTAATTATACATGAAATTCAACTATTCATCATGTAACTCATGAAATGTTATTTTCACATAAAAACCCACATCACTAATTATTCAATCAAAGGTGAACATTTACACTTCATATTTTCCACACTATTCTCAAATGAGAATAAATTGCATCACATCACACAATATAATTTCTTTTTGCCACATTAATTTTCTAATCCTTCATTTCAAGTCATTTTTGCAAGATATAATTTCACAAAGATTATCAATGTGGAACTATAGTTCTATTTACTCATTTTGTCACAAATCATACTTTATTTTATGTAAATAATCCCCAAATTATTTTTAATAATTCCCATGTATTTTTAGAAGAATAGTCATATTTTTTTCCTAATTTTTTGATCACCAAAACATCCAAAAAAAAACATTTTTTCATACTGCCGAGACCAAGATTCGAACCCAGCACCACAGAGAAGACAACCGAAGGCACAGGCCACTAGGCCGCTTGCGCCAGCAGTATAGAAGGGCGCTGAGAGTATTAAATACTCTCGGCCGCTGTTCTTATACATTAAAAAAGAAAAGAAGCAAAAGTATGGTGCCACAGGGATTCGAACTAGCAACCTTAGACCAAAGCCACTGTAGCGATCAGAGCCGTTCCGACCACTTGAGCTACGCGCTCAAGTTGTCACTAACGCAATTCAAGTTTTATTTAACCAGTACTCTCTGTTATTTAGAAAATTTCGACGTTCATCAAAATTTCATTTCACATTGTTCTTACTAACACACTGTAAAAAATCCAAATTAATTATTTCCATCATGAATTTTATTCCAGTATATGAAAATAAATTTCTTAAATGATTAAACATATTTTTTCCAATAGTTAACACATTTTTACCATACAATTAGGTTAATGTGACATACTACTACTAATACATTCTTTTTTTTTTAACACTATAATTTCATTTATCTCTATACTAATTTTCAGCCCTTATTCATTTCCCAATTATAATAATTGCATCTTAATTTATTCGTTACAACGCCATAACAAAGTTTCCAATTTAGCACATAAAGCGACATAGTCAATGTACTAATCTTTGCACATAATTTTTCATGCTACTAACGAAGGTTTATTTACACAATTCATAGCTACATTCATATCGCGAGCAACACATATAATTTGCATATTAACAAATCAATCAATTAGAGATCATCTTTTCAATTATATGTGCATTCTTATTTATCATTTTCATGCATCGTTTTTCTAATTAAAACTAGCATGCATTCCTATTTTAGAAATAGGAAAAATTTACCTACCTTATTGAAGAAAGCACAACTAGTAACCTCCTAAACGAATGTCCTTGCAACGAGAGTGCTCCTCCTCCTAATCGACGCGCACACAAGCCTCCAAGCACACCTCACCGAGAGCTCCTTGATGGTAGCCGGCCTCTCCTTTCCTCCTTGATGTTGCAAGCACAATCTCACACACCCTCAATCTTTTAACTCACAAAATCACTGCTAGATAAAGTATTTTAGACTATAGATTTGTAGAAGGTAATAAGCACAAGAATAACTAGCCATGGAGGGGGTATTTATACTAAAAATCAAGGAGAATGGATGGCTAGGATCAAGTGATTGGTTATAAGATGGAGGGCTAAGATGAAAGTAGGAGTTGCATTAACTACCCACAACCAAGTAACCACCAAGCATGATCTCCACTAAAATTTTGATTTTCCCTCCAAAAAGATTACAACCGGCCATGCTTTGGGGAGTGCATTTGCACGTGTACGCGTAGTGCACGTGCATGCAACTTGGTCTCCATTTAAAAATTTGTACATTTAAATTTTGTATAAAAATAAAATAGTCTTTAAATTGTATTCTACATGACAAGTTGTATAAAAATAGTTCATGGGTTTAAGTTTTTTGGGCCAAAATAATTATTTTAAAATAAAATAAATTAATTAAATTTTTGGGCTTCAGGAAAAAGGCTTTTTGTCTAATTGAAAGAAGGCTTTATAGAAAAAATAATTAAAGGCACATATTTAAATATCTATACTCATCATGATGAAAATATTTACCAAAAATATTGCACGTGCACACTACATGCAAAATAAAATAATTTTTCATTAAATGAAAAATCAGGGCTTTACATTTGGGATGTGGATCAGAGCCATCAATGTGATCCCATAAGGAATGTTCGAGAAGAGTGGCCTCAAGTCTCAACAGAGGCATCCCAATGAGTCCAATCTTTGGCAGAGGAAAGAGGAAGTCGGTGGAGACAGGAAGATACTGGCTAAATTGAGGTTCCATGGAGATGCATAGGTACCTGAATTTTTTCTTTCATATATTTTTTTTTTGGAGTGATGACTAGTGGCGGCGGCAGCAAACAGGTAGAGGGTTGGGTTGGGTTGGATTTGTGATGTGGATATGGATATCGGGTTGTGGGTGAACAGTGATGTTCTCTTCGACTATGATTATCTAACAGTTCAAGTCTAATTTATATAGTTGAAGCATAGTCCCAATATGGTTTTTGGGTCAGGTTCGAATTCTTTTTTTCGTTTTTTTTTTGGAAATGAGTATACGGGTCAGGTGGGAAACAGGGATAAAAAAATAGGGTTTCGGGGTAGAGCAGGAGACGGAGGCAGCTAGGGTTTCGGGGGAGTAGGGTTTCAGAGATAGAGGTAGCTAGGTTTTCAGTAGTCGACGAGGGGGGGCTTCGTTTGGTTGTTGTTGCCAATGTGGGGAGTCGACGATGGTTTTGTTGGGTTGTTGTTGCGGATGGTGAGGATGAGGGCATCGTGAAGAAGAAGGTTTCTGTTGCCGTAGCTGACGAGGGCTTCAGTGGGTTCGGGGAGTCGATGTTGAACAGTCAACGATGGGAGGACGATGATGGGGTTATTGTGTAGGTGTTGTTGCCGATGGTGATAATGAATACGCTGAGATTTTTGCTAATGATTGCTGCTGATGACGAAGATGGGGATGCGAATTGGTGGTTGGAGTTTTGTGGGTTTGCTGTTGTTGATGATGATAGCAATTTGGAGTTAGAGGTTAGAGAAAAGAAAATTTTAAAATATTACTGCTCTGATACCATGTTAAGTTTAACACAGAGTTTGGAAAATATTATTAGATTGATTATAACTGAGTACAATATCTCATATATATAGGAGAAACCAAATACTAAATTGATACATAACCCGATATGAGACTAAATATATAATACAATATCTAACATATTTGAAGAGGGACTTGCTTCTTCCATTAGGAAATGGGTAGGTTCATCCATATCACTTATTTTTTCACTTACTTTGTCCATCATATTTTATGTTGTTACATTGTGATTTATGTGTTGGTAGAATAGACTCTGGAATCCGCATTTTTATAATTGTAGTTGGTTGAATGTTGCCTTTATTTGCTCTACATTTTCCTTGAGGAAAATTATATTCTCTTCTTATTTGAAGGACTCTATTTTTCATTCTGTAAAATAAAATTGTTAGTTTCTTGATAAGAATCTACATCTTATTAATCTTTTATTTGCTATTGTAACGCCCCTGCCCCTAGCTCAGACAATTTATACAATTTAGAAGACAAATTAGATACTATGTAGTACAACTGCCCACCACAGGCTGCCTCTCAAAAGGTGGTTAACCGAATTGGTGACTCTTGATCAGGCCATTATATTTATATATTATTATATTCATATTTACTCCCGATGTGGGACTAAATCCCACACTCTCTCTCTACTTAATACTCAAAATCCCGTGCACCCGAAGGCCACGTCATTCTTTTTCATGAAGACAACATCTCTCTGTCTTCTATTCTCAATGGCGGGCCCCACACAATTCCCTTCCACGTTAACATCTCAACAAACCACAGCACCACGTGCTGTACACTTTACCGTGGGCCCCTATTCACCTTATACTATTCATTTACCACATTATTACCATCCTGCCATAGGCCATATATATATATTAGCTCTTTGAAAATTACGGGATGTTATAGCTATGGTTGGATCTATTATTTTGTTTATCCAATTTTTTTCTTGGGTATTATTTGTTCTTACTATGAATTTTGTACATATTATGAATAACTCAATTTCTTTTATTGCTTTTAAGATTGCTAGTAATTCTTTTTCATTTATGTGATAATTGTGTTTGTGTGAGTGAAACACCAGTGTATCTAGCTAGTCTTTCTTCTTTTTCAGCTTTTTCTATAAAATTTAATATTGCTCCCCAATTATCTTTACTTGCATATGTTTTGATTATTCATGTACAATTTTAACAGATAATCTTAATTTATTTATTTCTGAAGTTTGTTGTTTCAGTATTTTAAGTTTTTCTTCATCCTCTGTAGTCCATTCCCATTTCTTGGAATTTTTCAGTTTTTGTTGTAGCCAACTTGTTTTTTCTGACAAGTTTGGTATACATCCTCTTGTTTGATTTAATAGTCCAATTACGGCTTATACTTCTCTTTTTTCTTTTAAAATATTTGGAAGTAGTTCTATTCTTTTGTGTGATAATGTAGTTCATAAGAATTTTATGTCTGCTACGAATAGCTCAATTTTCTTTTTTTATAATACGATTCCTGTATTTTTAACTATTTCATGAATTTTACTAAATGTTCTTTTTGTTGTTCTTCATTTTCAGATCCATTAGTATATCATCTACATATACTAGAATAAAATTATTTTTTATTTCAAATATCTTATCCATATATTCTTTAAACACTCCTGGACTATTTTTATATCTGAAAGGTAGTATGTTCCATTCATAAAATCTTTGTAGTGTACTGAATGTTGTTAATTGTTTTGATTCATCTGTTAGTTTTATGTAGTAAAATCCTGATTTACAATCAAAATTTGAATATATTTTTCTTGTTTTTACTGAGTTTAGTAGGATCTGCATATCTGGTAGTGGATATCCAAATCTTTTAGTATTTTGATTTAATTCTTTATAATTTACTACCATTCTAGATTTACCTCTTTTTTTATTAGTGTTTTCTTACTATGAATGCTTGTGATGAATGTTGACTTTGTGATTTTCTTATGTAATTATTTAGTTATTTTATATGTATTTTGAATTCTTCTAAATCTGTTGTCGTGTGTCTTATAGGTTTAACTTTTATTATTTTGTTCTTATCTATTAGCTATGTATGAGCTGTGAGTTTACGTAAGTGCCATTTTGCTAAAGGATCTTCTCCACACAATTCTTCTAATTGTTTTCACAAAAGTTCTTGTGTAATTGATTCTTGGACTTGTTGTATTCTAGTTTTAATTGGCAAATACTGATATTCACCACGCCGGGCTGAAGAAACTTTGATATGTGGTAAGTCTATTCTAATATAAGGTTACATTATTCAAATCTCTAATGCTTGGTGTTTATAAGGTGTTGTAAATATGACTGTTTTGTGTGATATAGTCATATGATATTACTGTTGTAAATAGTATTACATAATAATACATTATTATATTATTGGTATTTTTAGGATGTAATTTCCTACTTATATCATAACATTTTTTTGATATTTTATCAAGTATAATACTTTTTTCTGTCAATCCAGTTATTGTTTTTTTATTATTTCCATCTTGTTTCCATTTTGGTAATATATTTTCACTGCATAAGCTTGTTCCTACTCCAGTGTATCAAACTGTAATAGTTTATCATTCGTAAACAAATTATATTAGTAATGTGTTATTTGTTGCTCTAAATGGATTCAGACAATTTCTTTTAAATACTATACTTGCATTATTTACTGTTATTATTATCTTTTCTTCTTGTATTGAATATGGTTGTACTGTTGTAAGGAAGTAGTTCCTAATAACATATTATTAACATTGTATTTTGGGTCTACATGTAAGTGTAATAGAATTTTGTTTCTATAATTTATTCTTATTTATTCTTATTGGTAATACTATTTTGTGTATGGTTGGATGTTTATAATTATTTTTTGACCAAGGAAAGGTAGGGGGAACCCTACCCAAAATATATTAGCATAAGTTAAAACAAGTATTTACAAACAAAGGTCCGGGGCAACATAAGGACCGGATATAGGAGAAGGTATGAATAGTGAAGAGAATGACGCTCAAGCCTAGGGCGAAGAGAGTGTAGAGGACTATTATCGTACACCTCAACTTGCTCTAGAGTTGAGCTCATATCGCAACACCACTACCAATAGCCTCCCTGCAACAATATCCCTTAGTGTCCGAAACCGAACAAGGAAAGCAAGCTAAGAAAAACAATATTAGAGTTATTACAGAGCCAGAGTACGAAAAGTAAGAACAACCAACAAAACAGGCACTGAGTGCGTCAAAAGTGCTGCTAAAACTGGGGGATTAAAGCCTTTCAGGTGCGGGATGCTTGAGGCTCATCATCACTGAAATCAACTACCCTAACTGCCTGAGGAGCTGCAGCGAAGGAAGCTTGTGCTTGTAGAAGGCTTTGAGCACCCTGCTCACTTAGTGCTTCAAAGAGCTTGGTCTTCTTGCGGTTAGGGGGAGCTGCACGTAACCAAGAAGTCAAGTAAAAATTAACATCATTGATGAGTTTATCAACTATAGAAGATGTAGCACTAAAGATCATATTGTTTCTCTCTAGCCAAAGCACCCAGCAGATACTAGAAACCAATAAACACCACACATTCCCAATGGGGGTCTAGATGGAGCAAAACACCAAGAGGAGAAGCAAGAGTGTAGTGAAGTGGAAGTGAATTGATGTGTAACAGGTTGCAGCAATGAAGCCAAACATCTCTGGCCAGGGGGCATTCAAAGAAGATATGGAAGCAGGATTCAGAGGAGTATGTACAAGTTGTGTATGTCTCATCTCCTACCAAACCTCTTTTCCTTAGGTTAGCTTTAGAAGACAACTTATCCCAATTGAGCATCCATAGGAATATTTTGCATTTGAGGGGGGCATATGATGACCAGGTTGTTGAAGCATAGGGGGAGATCATTCTTTTGTTAAAGAATAAATTATAGGCAGACTTAACAGGGAATGAGCCAACAGCAAAGTATTTCCACTTGGCAGTGTCTCGAACATCAGAGGGTGAATAGTTTGCAATGGTACACATTAACATGTTTGTTTCAACAGCCAAATCCCCAACTAAAATCCTTCTCAACCTGGGTCTCCACATCCAATGGCCATTAACCCAGGAACCTTGTAAGGTAAGAGGAGTTTGAATATCCCAGGCTGCCTGCGCCAACATGGGGAAGCAGTGTTCAATGCTAAGGCCATCAAGCTAATTTGATTCTGAATGAGACCACATTGCCAAGCTGCCAAGAGAGGCATGAGAAGAACTGCTGCTTGAGAGGGTATAGACCTAGCTAGAAGGCAGATGCAGAGGAGGGGAGGTGGTAGGATTTAATGTTTCGGTTGAAGTAGATGGAGTGAATAGTCATGCTAACCAGGCTTTGGGGTTCACAAATCAATTTCCACCACCATTTCATCAAGAGGGATTGATTGAAGGTATTGAGGTCCAACTCCCTGCTTCTTAGGTTCGTATGTAGACTTTCCCTTACAGTTGTCATCTGACCCAGAGCAGACTTCTAATTAAGCCTCTTAATAATCCATGATGACAATTTGAAGAAAGAAGCATAGTAAACAGGTAGAGCTGATAGAACAAAGTTAATTAAGACCAATCTTCCCCCCTTAGATAGCATTTTACATTTTCATGAAGACAATCTCCTTTCAACCTTAGTAATGAAAGGCAGCCATACCCTCTTCTTTGGCTTTCCCTTAGCAAGTGGAATGCCAAGGTACTTGATAGGTAGCTCCTCTTCCTGGCATTCAAGAATATTGGAGAATGCAGCTTGTTTAGCCCTAGATCTACCAAAGTAGACCATAAAGGATTTATTAAAGTTGATTTTGAGGCCAGAAATATCAGCAAACAAGTGAAGTATGAATTTCAGGTGAATAACTTCTTGTTCACTTCCCAAGCAGAAGAAGAGGGTGTCATATGCAAAATGAAGAACAAAAAGATCAGAGAGGGAACTAGGGATGCAAAATGGTGAAAAACCTCATTTTCTCTTCCTCTATGAAGCATCTGGGCCAGAGCATCTACCACCAGGATGAAGAGCATGGGTGATAGGGGGTCTCCTTACCTGAGACTCCTCTTGCAAAAAATGGTGTCTCCTCTAGTACCATTTAATAGGATGTGGGATTTAGCTGAATAAAGGATCATGTGGATCCAGGCACACCACTTAGGCCCAAACCCCCTAGCCACAAGCAATTCCTCAATGAAATTTCAGTTAATTGAATAAAAAGCATTCTTGAAGTCAAGTTTGAGCATCAAAATATCTCCTCTTCTTTGATCATAGGTTAATAATTTCATGGGCCACTGGAAGCAGTCGACTGTGGATTTGCCTTTGAGAAAGGCACTTTGGGAGTAGGACAAAGGCACATGAAAGAGAGGACTAAGTATGTTGGCCAATACTTTCGTGAAGAGCTTGAAAAAGCAATTGAGTAGGCTAATGGTCTGAAGTCCTGAACAAAATTAGCACCATCAGACTTCAAAATGAGAGTGATGTCATAATAGTTTAGCCTAGAGATGTCACCTGAGCCATTGTGAATATAATTGAATATGTTCATGATATCACCTTAGATTACCTCCTAGATGGTGTGGAAGAAGCTCATAGAGAAGCCATTAGGGACCGGAGCTTTATTTGCACTCATGGAGAAGGTAGCATGTTTGATTTCTTCTATAGAAAAAGGCATGTCTAGTTGATGCAGGTCATGCTGAAAAGGGTAAAGCACATGTCAATCAACAGAGAATAATGGATTATTTGAAGTATCACGGATGGAAGTGAAATGCTTGTGGACCTCCTCCCCTATAAGCTTTGGTCAGTGATGACATGATCCTCCACTGTGACAGAGTAAACAAAGTTCCTCCTCCTTCTGCCATTGGCAATGCAGTGAAAATGTTTAGAATTTGCAACTCATTCTTTGTGTCAAGTCTCCTTTGTGTCTAGTATCCCTAGCCCTTTTCTCCAATAAGTGGTTTCAACACTAACCAGCTTCTCATACTCCTGAACAGTATGTAGTCGTAACAATGTGTCATCATCAGTTGGCTCCCTAGAATCCTGCTTAACTCCAATGCTTTTATAACTCCAATCTCTAATCCTTCTTTTAAGCAATGTGAGTTTATGCCCCACAATGTCAATTGGTGAGCCCCTGCATTTGAAAGAATTCCACCACCCTACAACCAACACATTGAAGTGTGGATCAGAAACCAAGCATTTTCAAATATGAAGAAATTAGTTTTCAAGGGAATTGCAAGTGTGTCTAGGACAATGGGGTAGTGATTAGAAGCAATCCTTGGCAGGGAGGACAAAATGGAGTGAGGGAAGGCTGTATCCCATTCCTGAAAAATGAGGAACCTATCAAGTCTAGCCATAGATGGATTGCTGCACAGGTTGGACCATGTAAATTTCCTTCCGGACAAGGGAACATCAATGAGTTGCAATAAGGCAATGGAGTCTGCAAATTATTTCATGTCCCTCCATGAGCTTTTTCCTATATTCCTTTCATGATCAGAAAGTGTGGCATTGAAATCCCCACATGAACCCCAACAAGGGCAAAGGAAGCACCTGCGTTAGATGATCTCATACCAACAAACATCACAGTCTTCTCTCTCAAACGGGGCATACACCGAAGTAAGGGACCACTCCAGTCCATACTGTCTTTCTCTAAGGGAAACCGATACAGAGAAAATATCAGCAGCTAAGTAGAAGGCATCAAACAGGTTATCATAACCATTTGTCAAGGATTAACCATTTGTTGATAGTAGGGTCCCCAATGGATGCAAGCTTTCTACTAGTGGGTTTAGACAGTTTGGATTCCTGGATACATACAACTGAGAGTTTGGCCAATTGAATCTCATCTTTGATCAAAGAACAATTATCAGGGCTACCCAGCCTACTTACATTCCAGCATCTGATCCTCATTGGTGGAAACTTAAAGCACAACAACCAGGGTAGGAACAAACAACATTCACAATACAAGGGGAGAGAAATTCATCTCGAGGTGGTAGTTGACTTGGAGGGGCCACCTACTTTCCTCTTAGAATTCCTGACCTTCGCAATGGCATGGGGCTCTTTGGCCTCCACCCCCACCGATTGGGCAACACCAAGCAGTTCATCATCTGACAGAAGCTTAAAGGAATTGAACAACTTAGTACCTGAGCTAACAGAGTCCACCTGCATTTAGAAGCAGTCGCCGACCTCTTAGCTGACTTGTGTACTAGACTCCTAGTCGAGGTTGAGACCCCAAACTTACGGAGCGCATGCCTCTTAGGAGAGTTAGAGATGCTAGTCTTCCTCTTGTGCTTGGCAGCCATATCTTCAAAACCCATAGGAATGCTAGCTGTAATGGATGGAGCTTCAGTGGTTTGGAAGGGCAGTGCTGAAGAAACAAGATGAGGGAGCAGATTACTATAGTTTGGAAAGGCTGTGCTTTTTGGCATTTTGGGGGCCTACTTGCAAACTCTGTGGGCTAGGGCATGTTCAATCACAGGCTTGATACTTTGGAATAAAGATGTTGGCAAATCAATAACTTTGTTATCTCAAACCATGGACATATAGCCATCAGAGCTATCATCGGAGTCATCAGAGGAGTCATCAGATACGGGGGAGTGATTACCGACCTTCCTGTTGGAGGAGTTGATATGGCAATTTTTAGGAGCAGAATCACCGGAGCAGCTATCTTTGGAATCCATATTAGGTGCAAAATTTTAGCCAACCAATTTCTTGTCTTCCCTGATTTCACGGCGGACAATCTCCCGCTCAGTTTGAATTTCAAAATTTTTTGAGGAGCAACAATCTCCGCCGTCCTGAATGGTTATGGTGGCAATGGTGTAAGGGAGGAGCAGTTAATGCTACATCCACTCAGTTTCCCATCTCCGATGAGTTATTATTTCAACCATTGGGGCAACCTTGTCCTTCTTATGCCAGAAAGAACTCTCACCAGCCTCCACATTTCCATTAGAGGTGGTAAACAGATGAACCTTGCCATTTTGCAAATCTTCAATCATAATGGGTTGGCCCACAATGAGAACATGCACATCAAATACCTGTTCTTCGAGGGACTAAGGAACAGTATAACGAAGGGTAAGCATTTTGGGAATGAGGGTGATATCATCAACTTCAACAAGGACCAGGGCTTGATATCACTTTTCAGCATCTCACATCTCCTTGCTAAGGGTGATCAATTTGGCAAAGGGCTTGACGATCGATTCAAGGGACCCCTTGTTCCACATGTGGAAAGGTACCATAAGGATGTTGATCCAAATGAAGCAGGTTTGGGTTTGAGCTTGGCACCATAGCTCATGGACCAAGGTGTGAAGGTAGCTGCAAAACACCAAGAAGTGGAAGAGCACTTCCTCCACCGCTTTAGAGGCACTCTCTGCCGTGGGGAACTGAACATGGAAGACTCCCTCCCCCACCATCTTGAGGTGCCACCACCAACCTTGGCCTTCCCAAGCGAAGTTCAATGCACACTCCACACCTCTAGTCGACGGGGAGGGCTTCATGTTGATGAGATGGAGAAAAGCATTGGCATGCAACGCCGGTAGAGATTCAGCAATGTTTAAGTTGTGGACCACCTGAACTTCCATAGTTTCTCGCCGATTGAAAATTGGGCATTCACGCACATTCGGCCGCAAAATGATCTTTCACCGCACTTCATGCATCGTTTTTCCACCCTCTTCGAGCTCTGGCGATTCGTCGAAGGGTTTTATGGGGAAAAAGTGGATTTTGGGTTAGGTTGAAAATAGGGTTTGTGGTGTATGGGAAAAGAATGGGGGAAGGTGGAGAGGTTTCTGGAGTGAGCATGGGGGCGCGTGTAGAGGTGAGGATTGTGAAGAGGTTGATGGCGACGTGACGGCTGAGGGTACGGGGCAAAGAGAAGAACTTGAGCATAAGATCTTCTCCGTTCCCTAGTCACCCACACATTCATTCTCCTCACACCTTCTCATTCTTTTCTAAAACATTGAAACTTACGAGAGAGTGTAGTTAACATGATAATATTAACATCACACTATTAATCGGAGAAATATCAAGGATATTTATTGTTATAGTAGTCTAAATAGTAATATGGTTTTCTAATGGTATTAATTTCTTTGTTTTTATATTTGTTTGTTTAATATGTGAATTAGTAGCTCCTGTATCCGCAATATCTATTTGTTTGTTCCACTTACTATTATCATAGTATTATATTTCTATCTTAAATTGATTATTAGTTTGGTTATTTAATATATTTATTATTAATTAGTATTAGTTCCAACCCCCGTTGTTTGTTCCTTATTGATAGCGATCTTTGTCCAAACATTATTTGTGGTGTTTTTCCTCTTGTAATCTCTTTTGCTTTATTAAAGTCAAATTCTATATAATTTGGTTTAGTAATTTCAGGGTTTTCTCTGGCTGGTTTATATCTTATAACTTCCTGGAATATTGATTCTATTTTAAAGTTATCTGTATTTATATTTTTTACTTCATGCTTACTTGTAAAAGCACAAATATATCTTATTTTTATACTTATAACCTTGCTCTTTTCTATCATTTATATTCCTAATAACGTGTGGTATATGACTAAGCTCTTATCTTTATTTTCCCCTGCCATGCTTATAGAGAAATTATGTTTTATTGTAAATTTTATTTTTTGCTACATTAAGTTTCCTTATACTATTCATATTAATACATTTTGTGTACTTGATATTATTCTATCATCCATCAAGTATACTAGTATGTTGCACGTGCGATGCACGTGGAGGAAGAAGGAAAAAAAAAGGAGAAAAAAAAGAAGGGAATGAAAGTATTTACCAAACTAATCTACATATTTACCGAACTGATCCCCATCTCTCCCATTAATATTTACCAACGTTAGTCCATGAGTGAAAAGAAAATAATTTCCAAACCGATCCACCTTCGAAAATATTTACCAGACATGTCCACTTTCGAAAATATTTACCAAAGTAACCCAATCCGTGCGTTGCACGGGTTGGGTTACTGACTTGGGTTACTGACTAAGGGGCTCTCCCATTATAGTAGTAGAGATTTCTAAGAGTGTATTTATACCTTCCTTAAAATAAGCTTTTATTATTATTTGTACTACACCTAAATGTGTATGTCTTAATATTTTTTAGTTTTCTCGCTTACTTTTTTCCATTTAATGTTTTATTATTCTTTATGTTATTAATGGAATTATGTTTTTTTTCATGTTCTTATTCAAATTCTATAGGTTGTCCATTTATTTCTGGCTGGAATGATGGTATTCCTTTTTTATTTCAAATATTGCAAGTTTAAATATTTCTTTCGGATTTATGTATAATTTGGTTGCTCTTATTTTATCATATTTTTGTAAGTCAAAATTCATTCTTTTTCTTACTTCTTCATTATTTTCTTCTCTTTCTAATTATTCTTTTATTTCTGTTATTTCTGTTATCACACTTATTTCATATTCTTCTATTTTATTCTCACTATTTCCTTTATCTTCTTCCAATACCATTATCTCTTCATCTTCACTTATTACTGACCACTCTTCTTCATATTCTATAAGTTTATAGTTTATGTTATACATTTCTTCAATTTCTTTTATGTATTTTACATTTTCTTTGGAAATTTGGCGATATATGTCATATTTCTTCGCATATATAACAATTACATTTTCTTAGGTTTTTTCTGGATACTTTTTGTTTTTATTTATTTTTTCTGACGTATTTTTTTATAGGGTTTTCTATATTTCTTAAATGCTTTTCTATATTTTGGTTTATATTTTTGCATTTTATTTTTACGTATTTTTATATAATTATATCTATTATTACATCCCTAATGATTTGGTTTTGCTTCTTCGCAACACTTTCTTTGTTTATATGTTCTATAGTATTTTATAGTTGATTCAGCTTCTTGGCATACTTTATCCTTATAATCTTTTATGAATTGTGTTCTGTATCATAAAGTATCAGTTTCTGGTTTTACTTTCTCATTTATGTATGCACTATATATGTTTACACTTTAGGGATCTGGTAATTTTAGGAAAAATGAGTCTAAGATTGCACTATTTTAATCTGTTGTAAAATAGCTTTCTTGGAAAGATTCTTTGAATTCACAAGCGTAGTTATCAAAATAACACATGTCACATATTTCTAGATCACTTAGTCTCCAACTTGCTTGGTTCTATTTATATGTGGTATGTTTTTCTATTTTTTCATAGACACTAAATTCTATTCTTATTGTTTTTTCATAATTTTTAATTATTTCTTTTAGTTCTATGGTTTTTGTGCTGAAGTTTTTTATGTTCCTTTCTCATCTATTGGTTTGGTTTTTCTGATCTTAATTCTTTCTTCTTTTGATAATCCATTTCACCATTTTGCAACTACTCCTATAAAAGTTGCTTCTATACATTTTTCGACCCTATTTCCTATAGATTTTGTATAAATCCTACTATTAAGGATGCTTTTACTCATTCTTTTATTGTTCTATCTACATCTTTTACATAGTCTAGATCTAGCCATTCTTCATTTCCTGCTATTCATTTTCCGTAATGTTGTGCAGGTTCGTATTTTGGGGTTTTTTTTCTTTTCCTGGTTCCTTCCTTTCTCTATTTTGCCATTTACATGGAGTATGGTTTTGATAACAGGTTGGATAAGATCTTTTATTAGGTGGTGACCTAAAATATTCATATATATATATCAGTTATACTTTTTTTAGATTTTGTAATAACATTGTCTTCTTCTTGATCCATTTTTATTTTTTCATTTGTTATAACTAGATTCCTTAAGGCTTGTTCTACCTCTTCTGAATTGAGGTTCTAACAACTTAATTCTTCATTAATATAATATATTGTGTGCTATTATTTTCTTTATTTCTTTAGGTAACTTATTAGTTATTCTATATGTTATTACTAAGTACTCTGTTATTTCTTTATATCAAACTTCTATCAATATGCCTTATTTTAAATTATAATAGGCCTTTTAGTCTTAATTCCTTCAGTTTTTTTTTAAATATCCAGCTTTTATATGCACACAATGTATGGTGTAAGAATTGTTTTGGGCGTACATTGAAAAATAATTAGTTATCAACTAATTTTAGGGTTTGTTTAGGAAATAGTTTTGAAAGTAGGGTTATTTAGAAAATTAGCCACAAGTGTCATATTGTTTTTTTTTAGAGAAAAAATAGAATAAGGTCACCCTGTTTTATTAATAAGAAATTAACAAAACCAAGTATCATATTGTTGTAAATAGTTTCAAAAAGTGTCTAATTTTTGCAAATGTTTCCGAGATTAAGGGGGAGTTTGATATTGCATTTTACCATTTTGCTCAAATTTGGCGAAAATCCAATTGTTGAAAAATATTTGACTACCAAATCTCAATAGGTTCGCTAATGTGGTGGGAAAGAAGGTCCAAAGTATATATAGCAGGAGATTGAATCAATCTCACGTTGAGGTGGGTTCAACAAGTGGTGAATTCAACAAGGGAATTGGGTTGAGGGATTAAAGGGTTTGGGGTGAGGGGTTAAGGTGATGGAGTCGAGGGTTTGAGGTGGGTGATCACGGCTTACATCGTTGCTGACGTAAATGGCAATGGTCAGGATACGAGCTTGGTGTACACATGCCATTGTGCTTGATTTAACTAAGTCTTCTATGCAATAGTCAGTCTAGCATTGGTATAATTACCCGAAATCCGGACCCGATCCGATCCGACCCGGATCCGGCATTGGACCGGAACCGATCCGGCCTATTCGGGTCCGGGTCCGGATCCTAAAATGGAACCCGTTGTATTTTCGGGTCCGGATCCGGGTCCGCTAAAAAGAGACCCGATCCGGATCCGGACCTGGACCCGGACCCGTTAAAAAAAAAAGCCAAAAAATCAACATAAAATTAAATATTCTATCATCATCCCTCTCTTCCTTCATCCTCAATTCTAAATATTTTTTTTCCAAACTCGAAACTCAAACCATTTTCTTCTCTCCTCTATTCTAAATACTTCGCTTGTCGCTTCCGCTCACCGCTCATACTCTCGCTCCTACCCAAATGCGTAGAAATATTTTAATAGGATCCGGACCCGGACCTGAAACCGGAACCGGTCCTCACGGGTCCGGATCCAATTTTTGGACCCATAGGGGAACGAATCCGGGTCCGGATCCAATTTTTGAATAACTTGACCAGTGAGGTCGAGTTGTCCATTATAGGAAACAGTGTTTAGGCTTCTGTTTTGATTAAGTTGTTATCTCATTTTGAGTGTGCTCATGTTATTGAACATACTTCACATCTAATTCAAAAAAAGAAAGTACTCAAATTGCTAAAAGAAATGGGCAATTGCCAAATATATTTATGCAATTGGACTTCTACAAATTTGAAGAAAATTGCAATTTTAAAAGTATTCTTCAAAATTACACTGCCATATCGTCCCCTTCAAATAGATTAAAGGGATGATTAATATAATTTTAACTTTAATAATGTGTGATTACGATTTATAAGCCAACTGTTGTCTATAAAGTACACAACTACAATTCTCTCTGATTATATTAGCAACGAATAGTTTATTTTTTATTTTTTATAATAAAGATGACTATAGTCATCATTTCGTTAATGGGAGTTTAACTAAACAAACTAGAATCAGTTACATCGCCCGAACATAGTACATCAAAACCTGAAGCATCTCTACACTGATGCTTGAACAATCAACATAAAGTAGAAAAAATATAACGAAAAGAGACAATCTTCGACCATAGGATTCGAACAGCGCTATCTAGCCCACCGTAGCCATTTACTCTTCTTCCATTCACAGCTTTTTCCTGAGCCCCATATTGCCTGCCCAAGCATGAATAAGACCGAAAATTTTATACATAAATACATGAAATCTTTTTTTTTTTTTTTTTGATGTAACGGATAGAGTCCCGAGACTCCAGCCAACAGATCAAATTAATAAATAATCGTTTACAAGAATGGTTTTACCAGCAGTAAAACAAAGGAATCAGTAAGGAAGGATAATGTACAGTAAGACAAATGAACACTACAAACTGAGAATACAATAGGGACAAACAAAACTATCTAATAAGAAGCCCGCTGGATCGATGCCGCGAGATCAATACTCCTCCACCAGACCTCTGAAATTGCTGAAAAGAACGGCAAACCGGAGGCGGACTCGAACTGGGAGCAAACTTACACTGAGCCAAATAGAAGGAGTGCCAACTGGAGCTCAGTCTCCCAAACCGCAGAGAAGCAGGGAACGAAACCACAAACGACACCAGAGCAGGAGAGAACCAAAGCTAAAAGAAAAGCAGAATAATACCCAGGTGCTACCTCCAAACCCATAACAATGCAATTACACTCAAGCAACCAAACAAATCAAAACCAGGGCGTCACCAAGAACGCCAAGGCCAAAGGCCAAACAAAGAGATGATGCCCACACTACAACACTCAATCGAAGGCAATCAGCACAACAAACAGAAATAAATTGAGCAGGCAGTATATAAAGCAAAACAGAACAATAATCGCATCGATCAGCAACTAGCACAGTAATATAGTAGAGAAGAGAACTGATGAACACTAGCTAAAGCCACAGAAGAGGAAGTAGAAGAAAATAGATACAGCCCAAGTCGCTAATACAAAAAGAACTAGAAAAAAGAAAAGTAGACCAAAGGCACCCATCACCGTCTCCCGATAAGAGCAAAAACCCACCCAGCAGGGAGCTAAAAGTCCAACGGAAGACCCAAAAAACTGAGCTAGTGAATACATGAAATCTTTGATTGCAGTTACGAAAACACAAATTATTTCGATCTAGCAACGAATAGTTTACATCTTTGATTTTTCATTTTCATTTCCCCCTTTTTTAAAAAATAATTTCAGATAGTCTTGGGCCTAATAGCCCTTCATGGAAGTCATAGAGAATTAGGGTATAACTTGTAAAAATCTTTCTATTTTTCAATTCGGTCAAATCTTACAAGGCCAATAAACTATATTAGGCCCACACCCTATAAGCTAATCTATGGGCTTGCCTATAAGCTGACCCTAGGCCCAAACACGTTTGAGAGAAGTTTAATAAGGCCGGCCCAAACCATTTTAATTTGCCCAAAAACATGTGTACAAATTTCTTTAAATTGTTGAAAATTTGGTGAAATAGAACCTCTTACCTCTGCATTATGAAGCTGTCAAAATCAACTTTCAGCAGCAATATATATGTATACTAGATTTGTCCGTCGGCACGTGCCTATGGCATGTCTTCGGAACGATATATCTTATGAAAGTCTTATGAAAGTCCTGTAAACAGTAAAACAATAATTATGTAGGTCTAGTTTGAATAGTAAAACAATAATCAGTTGTAAATAAAAGTCCATGCTTCTATTAGTATATGTTGAAAATAATTATAAATGGAGGTGTAAAATGTCCATGTTTCCATTAGCATATGTTGGAAATAATTATAAATGGGGTTGTAAAATCTAATTTCTTAGAACTTTGAGTATGGAAAATGATGAAATTTAACTGTTGATGAGATATTTACTATTTTCAATGTAACATGAGCAATAAAAAAAATGCATAAAAATCTGAAAAATTTACAAACATAAAATCTGAAAATATAAATTTCTGAGTAAAAAGAAAGAGAGATAAATAAATAAATAAATAAATGAGTTATTTTGGGGATTTGGACTTTTGGGCCCGAAAATATGTTTTGTGATGTTAGATCTAGACCAATGATTTCAACCTTACTGAATGAGAGCCACTTGATAGCTTTCTTTGTGTTTTATTATATATATATATATATATATATATATATATATATATATATAGTCCTCTTCTGTTGTGCACTAGGCATTCGTGTGCACTCATGTGCACTTGATCTTCCCGCATTCGTATTAACGATCCGAACCGTTCACATTGATCTACACATCTAAATTAGTCTAAACATGTAAAATCAAATCAATTAAAATTCATTTGACCATCCATTGAAGTGTTACAAAATTGTATGGCTGAAAATCATTGTCTTTTATAGTCACATGATGGATGAGCAAATGAATTTCAATTGATTTGATTTTACATATTTAAACTAATTTAAATCAATGTGAACGGTTCAGATCGTCAATACGAATGCGAAAAGGCCAAGTGCACATGAATGCCTAGTGTACAACGGAAGGGGACTTTATATATATATACATGAACAAAGTTATGTGAAAATCAGTAGAAGGATTTACTGAATTTACCCTTAAAAAAAAAGAATTAATTCATAATTTGTTCTTCTCCAACTTAATTTCTTACAAAAGATAAAATTTCAATAAATAAATAAGAAGTATTTATGTCTCGTGTTATCCGAGGACCTCGTTTCAAAAAAATATACCTGTCTTTGAGCTTTACCACACCATACAATAATGAACAAAAGCGCTTTCTTCAGAAATAGGACTCTTGTTGGACTTAACGTCCATTCTTTCATCATCCCACAAGACAAAGACAAAGAGCACAAACCATATTTGAACAGTTCAACTTCTACTCATTTATTCTCATCCCATGAGACAACAAGAGAGCTATTAGAACACAACCCCACCACTCTTTAAAGATGATGATGATGATGATGATGATGATGATATAATAGGGAATATTGATGGACAAAGAGAGTACACATCTTCCAATTATAAAAATGCAAGTTCTTTAAGTAACTGAAAAGCGCATCGAAACTTTTAGTTAAAAAGAAATATAGTTTAGAGGATATGTACCCTTTGTAATACCTTTTTGGGTAGAATTAAAGAAAACCAAATCAATCATCACTAAAATAAAAGGCTAAATTAAAATAATAATAATACAAACCCTCTGAACTATACTCTTTCTACAGATGACCGTCTCAAATTATTTTTTTTGCGCAAAAAACTTCCATGAAGTATGTTTTAAAAAAAATGCATTCCCGACGACGTGAGCTTTCAGCTATGTTTTTACAGAATGAGAGTTGAGTGAGGTTTTTTTTACAATAATGAAAAAGATGCATGATGTTTTCTGAACTAACTTGCAAATCTGAATGTGGTTATCTAATAAAAAGCAGAAAAATTAGATGTGTTTTTTTAATAAAATCCAAGAGAGGTTTTTTAAAAACATACTTCGGGGGGGGGGGGGGGGGGGGGGGGGGGGGGGGGGGGTTCGCAAAAAAAGTTCAAGATGGTTTTCTGCATAAAGAGTACATAGTTCAGGGGTTTTTTTTAATGAGTAATGCTACACATATTACCTATTTTACTACCTTTTTTCTTACAACATTGTGTGGCATGCTTAATCAGCATTGCCACATCAGCATTTTAATTAACATATATTAAACGATGTTAAAAATAAATAATCAGCATTCTAATCACAATCCAATGCCTGAGTCTTCTTCTTCTTTCTCATCATATCTCTTCTCCTTCAATTTTCTCTCAAACCTTAAGCTTTCAACTTATAAATCTCCTTCATTTCTCTACTATTTTCAACAAATAAATAACATATCCCTACTATTTCCACCATCCTGTTTCCATATCTACTATCAAAAAAAGTTTGTGAAGGAGATCAATAAGATTTTCAGGCAACTCGCTTTTCAAGTTTCCATTCTACTATAAAAAAAAGTTTTTAAAGGAGGTTACGAAGACGTTCAAACAATATAACGTGCTTAATAAAAATGTCTACACTCGTGCCTTCTAGCATTATACTAGACTCCAGTGGAGATATTGCACTATACATTGAGTTTATTGTACTATACATTGAGTTGCCTGAACATCTTATTGACCTCCTTCAAAAACTTTTTTTAATAGTAGAATGGAAATCTGAATAGCGAGTTGCCTGAACGTCTTATTGACCTCCTTCAAAAACTAATTTTGATAGTAGAAATGAAAAGAGAATGATGGAAATAGTAAGGATATGATATTAATTTGTTGAAAATATTTGAGAAATAAAGGAGATTAAGAAGTTCAAAGCTTAGAATTTGAGAGAGAATTGGAGGAGAGGGGAGAGGATAAGGAAGAAGAAGAAGACTCGGGTATTGGATTGTGATTGGGATGCTGTTTGTTTATTTTTAACATAGTTTAATATATGCTAATTAAAATACTGATGTGGCAATGCAGATTAAGCATGCCATAAAAGATTGTTAGGAAAATGTAGTAAAATAGGTAGTATGTGTAGTATTACCTTTTTTTTAATTTTAATTTAGCCCTAAAAGAACTCCTTTACCACCTTCCCCACCCCCCCCCCCCCCCCTCCTTGATCCGTCTCTCACTGACGAAGACTCTGTCAACTACTTCGCCACCACCCACCAATGCCAGCCCCTCCACTTCGAAACCCTAATCCCTAAATTTCCCTCAATTTTGAAACCCTAATCCCTAAATCCCCTCAACTTCTAAACCTTAATCCTCAAATCCCTTCCCCACCGAAACCGACCTCCTTGAGTCGCCTCGACAGCTAAGAACCACCGAGCTCCACCATCGATTGCTGCTCCGACTTGCTTTCCCTTCCTTGACGCCTGACACCTTTGATGCCCTTCCTGGATGCAACCAACCAGCCTCCAAGCACCTTCTTTGGCTGCCAGCGACTCCAACAACAATCGAGATCTGTTTCTTCTCCATCCTTTGCGACAACTCGTTCATCGAAACCCAGTAAACTCTTTCCACTTCTCAAATATTTGTGATACTAATTTATCATCTCTAGATTATTATCTGAATTTTTTGTCGTCCATAAATATTGAGTATGTATGCTTCTACTTACTAATTAGACTACGAATCTTTATTGCATATCTTACATGCAAAGGACGATTAAATATAAGTATTGATTGTTAAGATTGAATCTTTAATTGGTCTTGTTAAACTATTTCATATCTTGAAAATTCATCAAACTAATTAGTAGTTTAATTTCTGACTTAATCTGTATTACATGTTGGTAAAATCTTAATCTTTTAAAATTTTTCGAAATTCTCTACTTAGGATTAAGTTTACATCATTTTGGTGTCATAGCCAAGATTTTTAAATTCCTAGTTCTTGCATCATTTAGTCATAATTTTTGCATTCATTTAGGATCATTTTAGGATTACTTTAGTTCATTTCAGATTTAACTTTTTTTTAAACTTCAAGTGCATTTAGGACACGTTTCCCCAAATTTTAGCAAACACGTGTCTTCACGACCCTAGTTTTCCACCGTTGATGAATGCGTCTTCGCAGTACCATCACAATTGCCGAAGACCTTTCTTGTCCTTCCCAAACCATCCAATCAGGAATCCTAGAATTCAGCGAGCTCCTCCTCGAACTAAAATTGATAACTCTGATATTTCCACTATCCTCGCTGCCATTCAAACAACTCTTGACAATATCAATAAGAGACTTGAGCAAGTATAATTGAATCAAAATGTTGCCCTCGAGCTTCATCGTTAGATCCCTTAAGAAAATGATCGTGACGGGCGACGTCAAGATCGTGACCCTGACGAACAATACAAGAAGAACGATAAGGCTAACGTTACTCACTTTGAAGGCCGTATGGAACCCCAAGCTTATATCGATTGGATCCGTGACATGAACCACTACTTCGTGTGGTTTGACATGAGCGAAGCTGTGAAGGTCAAATTTGCCATAATGAAATTGACTGGAAAAGCTCAACAACACTGGACCAATCTTGAACACGCCTGCAAAGACCGAGGTTTGACACCCATAGCCACTTAGGAGGCTATAAAAGAGAAGCTCGCTGAGAGATATGTGCCCCTATCATTTCACACCCGAATGCTTGATCGTAGAATCAACTCTATCAGGAAAGCAAATCCACCCAAGAGTATATGGATAAGTTCGATGACTTCCTCATTCGGTGCAATGCTTTAGAAAAATAGAGCGAAGAATAAACCATCTCTAGGTTCAGAGCTGGACTACAAGCCGATTTTAGGAACGAGCTAATTCATAGAAATGTGGATTCTTTGGCAGCAGTTTATGTCCTTGTCCTCGATATGGATTCCCTTAAGGCAAGTTCCCACTACAAGTCATGCGATTCGAGAGATCATTCCTCTAGAATGACCTTTACTGACCCTCTAGGCCTAAGCCCTCCTCTTCTCAGTACCCCAACAAATCTTATCCTAACAAGCCTAATTCGAATTCCTTCTACCTAAGAATGACAACAAGGGTTAGAACATTGAAAGAGACTACTCTAAGATTGATCCTCTCACCAAGTGCTGTAAATACAAGGAATACGGTTATATTGCTGGCAACTGTTCCAACCCCAGTAGGATCAATATAGTAGAGGGTACCGCTGTCATCACTGATGATTCCGACAATGAGTTTTCCTATGAACCTAATGAAAGTGATGACTTCGGCGAAGAAGAGGACGATCAGTATATCCACTATATTCGGTCGATCTAATCACCTCCATTAAATTTAGGTAGATGTGATTTGTCCAAACCAAAAGAAGAAGATGATTAGAAGCGCACTAATATATTTCATGCATTCACGACAATAGGTGGCAAAAACTGTAAGGTGATTGTTGACAATGGGAGTTGCGTCAATGTTGTTGCTTTAGCAGTTCTAGACAAGACTGAACTTAAAGCTGAACCCCATCCACACCCATACAAAGTATATTAGATTGATGTGACAGCCCTCCAAGTAACAAGGCGATGTTTGGTCCCTGTAGACTTCAAAGCCTATAAGGAGCAAATTTGGTGTGATGTGCTCAAAATAGATGTGGGTCAAGTAATTTTAGGGAGACATTGATTATACGACCACGATGTGACAATATATGATCGATCCAACCAGTGTATGCTTCAACATGACAGATTAAAGATAAAACTCATACCCGTGAAACCACAAACTAATCCGTTTGTAAAAACTTCAACTCCCTCAAGAAAAGGCAAGGAAGTAGCGTATATGGGTGAAAAGGAACTTACGGAAGAGATTGACAAAGGGAATCTAATCTTCTACTCACACCGAGAGAAGTCCCTAATGAGCCAAAGTCACTCATCCCTACTCAAGTTATTCTTGTCCTTCAGAAATTTGCAGATGTGTTTCTTGCTGACCTCTCCAACCAGTTGCCCCCACTGCGTAACATTCAATACGCTATTGATCTGGTTTCGGAAGCGAGTCTTCCTAACTTGCTACACTATCAGATGAATGGGACAGAACATACTGAGTTGAAAAAGCAAGTTGATGAGTTAATTACAAAGGGCTTCATCAGAGAAAGCTTAAATCCTTCCGTAGTTCCTGCTCTGTTGATGCCAAAGAAAGATGGAACCTGACGTATATGTGTGGACAGCCGTGCCATAAATAAAATCACTGTGAAATACCATTTTTCCATTCCCCATTTGGATGATATATTGGATATGATGTCTGGTGTGATAATATTTTCCAAGGTTGACCTTAAAAGTGGTTACCACCAAATACGTGTTCGTTCTGGTGATGAATGGAAGACCGCCTTCAAGATGAAGGATGGCTTGTTTGAATGGATGGTCATGCCGTTTGGAATGACGAATGCCCCAAGCATGTTTATGAGAATCATGACGCAAGTACTCCGTCCCTTTATGGGCAAGTTTCTTGGAGTGTACTTTGATAATATTCTCATTTAAAACCGATCTGTTGGGTAACATCTTGACCATTTGAGAGACGTTTGTGGTGTTTTGAGGACGGAACAACTTTATGCTAATCTTACCAAATATACATTTCTCTCTGATCAGACTATCTTTCTGTGATTTATTATTTCTGCCAAAGGAGTATCCGCTGACCCAGAAAAAATACAAGCTATTACTGAGTGGTCTGAACCTAGCAACATTAGTGATGTGTGGAGTTTTCATGGTCTTGCCACCTTCTATCATCGGGTTGTGCAAGAATTTAGCACAATCATGACTCCGATAACCAACTGTTTGAAGAAATGTGAGTTTGTCTGGTCGAAAGCAGCCACGAAAGTCTTTGAAGAGATTAAGAAAAGAATGACTCAGACACCTGTCATGAGGTTACCTGATTTTACTAAAGTTTTCGAAGTAACGTGCGATATTTTCGGTATTGGTATAAGTGGAGTCCTCAGTCAAAAGAGTCATCAGAATGAAGCAAAACAAAATTAGTTCACTTATGATAAGAAATTCTATGCGGTAATTCAGTCACTTTTCTATTGGTGACATTACCTCCTACCGTAAGAATTTATCATTTTCTTAGACCATAAGGCCTTAAGATTCCTTAACTTTCAACAAAAGTTGAATTCGAGACATGCTCGATGGGTATAGTTCCTACAAGAATATTTTTATACCATTAGGCATACAAAAGGGATTGAAAATAAGGTCCGATGATCTTATCTACACTGTGCATCTAAATTATTGGTTTTGATATATTAAAAGATGAGTATGCCTCCTACCCAGATTTTCACGAGATTTACACATCTTATGCGAAGACACAGCTAAAAGGGAATGAAGAAGTGAAATATGCACAGATTGATGCACAGGCTGATACTGTAGCTACTGGACATGCACAAGCTGATACTTCAGCTAAAACATTGTGAGTAAGGAAGATTGGAGCCAGACCTGATATGTGCACTGGGAGTTTATGTGATGAAAGAGTGAGGGTTGGGATTCAAAGGGTGGGGAGGGCACCAAAAACCAATAGTGTGGATGTGAAGATATTCTGTAGGCTGTGTGTATAAATAAGGAAAATGCAATGAATGAAGATATCAAGAATTGTAGCAACTTTCTTTGTCTCCTTCTTCTTCTAGAATCACCATTGTTCTTCCCTCTTTTTTTCCAAATTCTCAATCTCAATTTCTCAAAATTCCTATCTGTAATTGTTCAAGTTCATATCAATTCAATAAAGAAAAGTGTTGTTGATTGTTCAATACGGATTCTTGAGTTCAGCTGTATCAATTTGGTGCTTTTACTGATTGGATTCAAGGAGTCGATCGAAGCAATGGTAGATGGAAGACGTTCGTTGGATGAAGTGAAGGAAATCATTCGATTTCATGGCGATCAATTACAGACCTTGACTAATGATGTTGAAGCATTGAAGACGCTAATGGTGGATATGGGGCGTCGTTTTCAAATAGTTGAAGAGCGACTTGATCAAGTTCTTAACAGAGCTCCAACACCAGAGAGTAATTCGGTTGAAAATCTGATCAATGTAAGGAATTCTAACTATGCTCATAGTCACTCAAATTCTTTCAAGAATCCTAGATTGGATTTCCCTAAGTTTGATGGCAGTAATCCGATGGGGTGGCCTTTTAAGGCTAATCAGTTCTTTGCATATCATCAAACACCTAGTGAGCATAAATTGAATCTAGTATCATTCTACATGGAAGGAAAAGCTCTAGTGTGGTTTCAGTATAAGTTCAGTAATGGGGAATTCCCTTCTTGGGAGGTGTTTGTCAAAGAGATTGATGTTAGATTTGGTGTGTCTCCCTACGTCGATCACACTGGCTAATTGTTCAAATTGACACAAACTGCATCCTTATTAGAGTATCAAGATCAGTTTGATATGTTGATAAACAAGACTAGTGGACTATCACAAGCACATATTATGAGTAATTACATTGCAGAATTGAAGCCGGATATTCGACGTGAGGTGTTAGCTCATAAACCAGAGTCACTATCTGATGCAATTGGGCTAGCTAGATTGCAAGAAGAGAAGTTTGCGGATAAGAGGCTGATGTGGAACAAAGGCAGCAATTATAGACCTCCTTGGCAACCTCCACCTAGTAATCTTCCACCTTTACTACCAACACCAACACCTACAGCAACAATTCCTTCATCACAATCTTTAGCTTCATCAAAATTGGCAGTAAAGAGAATACCCCCTGCTGAATGGGCTATGAGAAAGGAAAAAGGGTTATATTTCAATTGTGATGAGAACTATGCACCAGGCCATCGATGCAAGAAGCAATTCTTCATGTTGTTGTTGGATGAGGAGGAGCAATTAGAGCAAGGTGTAGAGAAAGATGACCAAGTGGTTGATTATAGTCAAGTTGATGGCTTGGGAAATGATGTATGTACACCAGAATTCTCCTTCCATGCTTTTGCAGGTCAAGACTCCCTAAGAACTTTACGAGTTCCAGGTCTTATTGCTACAACTCCTGTGCAAGTTTTTATAGATTCGGGTAGTACTAACAACTTCATTCAGGCAAGATTGGCCAAGTTCTTGCGTATACCTGTGCAGCCATTTACTAACTTTAGTGTAAGAGTGGATAATGGCCAGGTCATGCACTGTGAAGGGAAGTGTACAGGGGTACCAATTACAATACAGGGATATTCATTTGCAATTGATTTGTATGTATTGCCTATATATGGTTCTGATATTGTATTGGGTGTACAATGGTTGAAATTGTTGGGCAAGGTGACATTTGATTTCACAGAGATGTCTATGTAGTTCTCCTACAATGATCAGAGGGTGACACTGTATGAGAAGAAAGATTCCAGTCCCCAGTAAATGCAATTAACAACATTGCGAAGGGAGATACAGACTGAAGCTATAGGCCAATATTTTCATTTGGTTCTACAGGAAGAAGAGTCAGATGAAGACATTCATGGTGATATTGAGCAATTACTCAACCAGTATCCTTCTTTGTTTGATGAAATTATTGGTCTTCCACCCTCTAGGGAATGTGATCATCCAATTCATTTGCTACCTAAGGTGCCTCCTACCAATGTCAAGCCATATAAATACCCACATTTTCAAAAGGAAGAGATAGAGAAGCAAGTGGAGAAGATGTTAGAACAAGGTATTATAAGGCATAGTAAGAGCCCATTCTCATCACCAGTCCTCCTAGTCAAGAAGAAGGATGGTACATCGAGATTTTGTGTAGACTATAGAGCTTTGAACACTATAACTATAAAGGATGAGTTTCCATTACCTACTGCAGAAGAATTGTTTGATGAACTCCATGGGGCAAAGTACTTTACCAAACTTGATCTCAGAGCTGGTTATCATTAGATCAGAGTCCAGGCTACAGATGTGGAAAAGACTGCATTTAGAACTCATGAGGGTCATTATGAGTTTTTGGTTATGCCATTTGGCCTTACAAATACACCCTCTACTTTTCAAGTTGCAATGAATGCAATATTTAAGCCATACTTGAGGAGATTTGTGCTAGTTTTTTTTTATGACATATTGATATATAGTAGGGATTGGGACTCTCATCTGAAACATTTGTCACAAGTTTTGAGGGTACTAGAGTAAAATTTATTCTATGTGAAGAGGAGTAAATGTGCATTTGGGAGGCAGTCGATGGAGTATTTGGGCCATGACATTTCAGTTGAAGGTATTAAAGCATCAGATTCAAAAATTAAGGCTGTGCAAGAATAGCCTAGACCAACTAATGTGAAGCATTTGAGAGCATTTTTGGGCTTAACTGGTTATTATAGGAGGTTTATAAAGGGATATGCTTCTGTAGCAGCCCCACTTACTGATCTATTGCAAAAAGATGCATATGTATGGTTGGATGAGGCAGGGAAAGCTTTTAAAAATTTCAAATTAGTAATGCAGAACTCTCCAGTATTGGCAATGCCAGACTTTTCCAAGCAGTTCATGGTGGAAACTGATGCTTCAGGCAAGGGTATTGGGGCAGTGTTGCAGCAAGAGGGTCATCCATTGGCATTCTTCAGTAAGAAAATGAGTCCAAGGATGCAAGCTGCATCTATCTATGTGAGGGAAATGTATGCTATCACTGAAGCTATTAAGAAGTGGAGGCAGTATCTGTTGGGGAGAGAGTTCATCATTTATACAGACCATCAAAGTTTGCACCACTTGGTGAGTCAAGTCATACAAACCCCAGAGCAGCAGAAGTGGATCTCAAAGTTAGCAGGATATGTGTAACGCCCCGAATCCCAAAACACTGAATTCGAGATATTCTACAGGATCTTTTCACTTTCTTTAGTACAACTTTACAAGGAAATTTCAAACCTTTCTTTTTACATCAGAGTTTACATCATATTACATTTACATTTGCACAGCGGAAGTAAAAATGTACAACATTTAAGTAAATATACAACGACATGGCAAAATCTTTATGCATCCATTTCTCCTTAACATGCAATTTCCTGCATACAAACTGTGGGTACGTCAGTTTATTCAACCGAAGATAATTATACATGGCCATCCTCTCTATGCCAGAAACAGTATAACGATTCTCATTTCTTAACAGATCACAAACTTATGCATAACAAAAATGTAAATCAAAATAGGGAAATCTTAAAGATGTCGTGTTGTGATTGTGCACTTAGTCCTTAATGCAATTGTTTAATTAGATGACACTAATGCGCACTTGTTCGGATTCTATGCATCCCATACTACATAGGTCCGAGGGCAAGCCTCTTAACCGTTCTTCATTTTTGTAGGGTTCAATCCCTCGCCATGACTTACTCTACTTCTGTAATTACGGTGAGTATCCTAGATGATCTATGAGTACAAGCACGTGTCCTGGCCCCTGGAGGGGAACCCCACGCCATGTCTTGACTCATCAAGCATGCATTCTGCGGCAATTCAGCCTCCTCCCTGAACACGATCCTCTTGCAGTCACCAAACATCCCACAAGCGTGACTAAAGTCCGATCATTCTGAGTTGTGCCCGCGCCATGTCTTGACTCATCAAGCATGCATTCTGCGGCCCACACACCCGCACCGTAAACTCTAGTTCTCATACTTATGTTTTCTCTCACTTTCATCACACCTCCACTATGTATTAAATATTAGAATCATGAATACAAATCAAAGCTCTAGAGTTAGCCTCTCCACCAAACCGGACTTATTCATTTCATTTACACATGACCAACCTTGGTCTTCTTTTCAATTTCAATTCATTTCCATTGCCGGGGGAGACTTAGCTACTCTTGGTTTCAATTTACAATTCACAACTTCCAATTGAGCACCTTCAGCTCATAGTTCAATTTAAAGTCTCACAGACTTTCTTATCATGATCTTAGCCTTTTCATGTTCATTAAAATTCTCAACTCATATCTATGATTCTTTTCATATAAATCCACACAGCCATACAAGAGTTCATCGACTTTAATCATAAAGTTCACAACTTTCAACAGTAATCAAAAATGAAATCTTTTACATATCAAAATCCACTCTGTACAGTCGACTTGGAAGAATACCAGTCGACTCGTACAGTCAATACAAGTTCATCATAAATACTCGGGAGAGTCGACTGCTGCACACGGCCAGTCGGCTGTCCCGCACTTTTCATGTTCAAAATGTTATCCACGTGACAGTCGACTGTTCATCCATCAGTCGTCTGTCCTGGGATTTTTAACAATACATTATCAGATTCAGCTCAGTCGACTTGCTACGCGCATTCAGTCGACTGGACAGATTCATAATTCAAATTAAGGGATTATCTTTCTTACAGTTCTTACATACACTTGCATCATGATGTTAAATCACAATATACATATATTCATGTTTCAAAAACATAAAACTTCTTACTGTTCAGTAACATCGCAACATGGAATTTCAAGTCACTAACATTATCTTTTCTTTGAGAAAATACTTTAAATATGCATTTACACTTATTCATAACTTTCATGCAGAGGTAGAACATGATTCTCAATTACACTAAGACAATCACAATGAAAACATATCTCATTTTATGGAATTACAGAAAATCATAATTAAATCAATGCACCAGTCGGCTGTTTACATCATCAGTCGACTGCACAGGCCGTTCTTAGTTTTATTAATCATCGCTAGCTCTTTTCATCCGTTCACCTTCCCTCCATCATATGTAACATGGAGAAATATGAACTTAGCAATCGTACTATTACGTCTATTTTGCATACATGTTTATTATCACATCATGAAAATAATTGTCTCGTACCAGTCGACTTGTTCATGTGACAGTCGACTGTACCGACCTTTTTGTTCTTATTTACAAGTCGTTATTACACTATTTGTCCTTCATGATCATCAACATGCTCAGGCAATTTCTACTACGTTAAATTTACTTTTCATAACATGGTAACCATTATAATCATCATGGTATAAATCCTACATTAGAAGTCCTGAGAAACACCCACCTTATTTGACGAGATAATCGAAATCCAGCAAAGCTCCTTAATGTAGTGGACGCCTTCTTGCTCCTTGCTTCTCACCGAAACTCCAGAGATGCTACTCGGCCTCCACAGAAAAAGTACACACAACTCTCTCACAATATTTATCTTACAATAATGATTTTAGTGTAAAAGAGATAATGGAAGAGAGGGGGTATTTATACTAGAAAATAAGTGGAATGGAGGGCTAGGATTTAGTAGATGGTTATAGGATCAAGGGTTAGGATGCACTAGGGGGTTGAAATAACTACCCACACCTCTACAAAACTACCCATGACTTGATCCCCACTTCTCTACTCCAACCGGCCACCAAGAGTGCTCAATGCACGTGTACATGGAGTGCATGTGCAAGAACAAGCCACATTAATAAAACTTGTACACTCATAACAAGTCTTATAAAAAAGGGTGTGACACAAAACAAGTTGCAAAAAAATAAAAGGATTAAACCATGAGCTTAAATTAATTTGGGCCAAAATAAGTATTTTAAAAGAAAATAAGCAAACTAACATTGGGCTTTAGGAAAATGCTTTATAGAAAACAATACTCTTTGTTCATCATGTTGAGAAATAATAGTCAACATGCTACACATGCATACCATATGTAAAAATAAATAATCTTTCATATATTTGAAAAATCAGGGTATTACAATATGATTTCAGGATCTTGTACAAGCCAGGTAGACTCAACTTAGCCCCAGATGGGTTGTCAAGAATGCATGAATTTGAGTATCAGCAATTGGAGTATGCCATGTCCAAGCCAATCCTTGGGATATTATACAGACTTAAAGAAGAGATTGTGAAGGATGATGAGTGCATTCATATTTTTGAGGCACTTAAAGTAAACCCAGCTGCTAAACCCTTCATGTTGTGGAGGGAGGGTCTGTTATGGTATAAAGGTAGGATTTGAGTGCTAAAGACACTGCAAGAGGAGGTGTTATTTGAATGGCATTCTACACCAGTGGGGGGTCATGTAGGTGTTGCAAAAACATTAGCAAGGGTGAAAGAGTCCTTTTATTGGAAGAATATGCACCAACATGTGAAGGACTTTGTTAAAAAATGCAAAGTTTGTCAAGAAACTAAGTATGAAGCAACTAAATCAAGAGGTTTACTTCAGCCACACTCTATTCCGGAGCAAATTTGGGAGGATTTGACAATCGATTTTGTGATTGGGTTACCAAATTCTTAAGGAAAGATAGCTATTATGGTGGTAGTAGATTAGTTGTCAAAGGGGAGTCACTTTATACCATTGATGCACAACTTCACTGCAATAAAAGTGGCTGAAGCTTTTACAGCAAATGTAATCAAATTGCATGGGATACCCAAATCCATAGTATCATATAGGGATCCTATATTCTTGAGCAATTTTTGGAAAGAGTTGTTTAGGATGCAGGGCACAAGTTTGAAGACTAGCACATCCTACCACCCACAAACAGATGGCCAATTTGAGGTAGTGAATAGGTGCATTGAACAATATTTGAGAGCATTTGTGCATGAAGAACCAAAGAGGTGGGTGAAATTCTTACCACTTGCAGAGTATTGGTACAATACTTCTTGGCATTCCTCAGCAGGTATGAGCCCTTTTGAGGTTATGTATGGTCGAAACGCTCCAAGATTGCCTGATTACATACCTGGTTGTGCAAATAATGAAGCAGTAGACCTTGATTTGAGTCTAAGGCAAGAGATACTTAGTAAACTGAAGCAATATTTGCTCAAGCTCAAGTGAGGATGAAGAACAAAGCAGATGCACATTGAAGTGAGAAGGACTTTACAAAAGGGGAGTTCGTGTATTCAGTCTTTTTCTAGTCTGGAAGAAAAAGTTCTGCCCAATCTTTTGATAGTATGTAAGCACCCGACCTCCCCAATGATTCCGATCAGACGAAGCTTTGATCAGTAGAACTGGCATCATCTGTAGCAAAGAGGATTTGTCATAAACTAGAAAAAGGTATTATGGGCCTTATAGAATCATCAAGAAGATAGGCAAAGTTGCTTATAGGTTGCAATTGCCAGCAGATGCAAAGATTCACCCTATGTTTCATGTGTCTCTTTTGAAGAAGTTTTATGGTGAGATCACAGTAGATTCACCTCCAGCTCTACCTACAATGCAAGGGGATAATGGTGTGTATTTTCAGCCTAGCTCAATTTTAGACAAGAGGACAATCAAAAGAGGACCTGTAAGTGTGGATCAAGTGCTAATCAGATGGGAGGGGTTGGATGCAGGAGAGGATAGCTGGGAGGATGCTGCAGTTATCATGAGTTCTTTTCCTCAACTAAACCTTGCGGACAAGGTTCTTTCGTTAGGGGATGGTATTGATGCGAAGACATAGCTGAAAGGGAATGAAGAAGTGAAATATGCACAGATTGATGCACAAGCCGATATTGTAGCTACTGAACATGCACAAGCTGATACTTCAGCTGAAACATTATGAGTGAGGAAGATTGGAGCCAGACCTGATATGCGCACTGGGAGATTATGTGATGAAAGAGTGAGGGCTGAGATTCAAAGGGTGAGGAGGGCGCCAAAAACCAACAGTGTGGATGTGAAGATTGTTGATTCTTGATTTTGATGATTATAACACAATGCAAAGTTGTTGTGCTACTTTTTAGATATTACAGAATATATATAAAGGTAAAATGTTCTAACAAGGTTTACAAGGTTTTTAAAGCAAGTTGATCAAGCAAAAGCTACAAACAAAGCTCTTATAGCTAATTGATCAAGAAAGCTACAAGGTTGCCAGCTTCAAAGAAAAAGACGAAGGCTAAAGCTCCATCTCAAGACTCAAGACTCAAGACAAGACCTATGCTTCAATTTGTTGTATTAAGTGTCTTGTAACAGTTGTAACTTTTTTATTTCTTTGAGTCTTAGAAATTCTGTAATAGCCTTGTCACACACACTCACACATATCTTTAACATAATTGAGCATTTTTTCAAACTTAAAAAGATCGAAATAAGATTGAAAAAGCTCAGCTGTTAAGTACCAGTCGACTGCCATTAGGCACCAGTCGACTGTCCTAGTACGAAACTGTCTAAACTTATTCAAACTCTGACCAGTCAACTCATAACGGCAACCCAATCGACTGTTCAAGTAGTTTCGACAGTTTACTGATTTCAAAACTTGATTTTTCGAATCCAAAAGTTTTATTTCCGTTGGTTAACAGTTGGTACAACTGCTTCTCAACGTCAAGTAATTCTAACTCTATAAATAGAGTGTAGAAATCACTTGGAAAATGTTACAACAAGTACTTATTTTCAAAAAGAGAATAAGCGTTCACAAGCTTTCAAATCCTCTAAATTTTTTGGTTCTCTGAAATCAGTCTAGTATAACAGTGATTCCATTTTAGACTGATTTCGGAAGTTGACCTAATAGCCATGCACAAAATCACATTCACAACTAGGCTATAGGTTGATTGTAAACATTTTTGTTGTTGTTCTTCACTCTCGGGTTGCGAGAGTGGTTCTTCTCGGTTGGATAGTAGGGCCCTAGGGTGTAGAGTCAGGTTTTCACTCTTGGTGGAAGAGTGGGTTGCTTTCTCTAGTTGTGAGAAAGGACTACGGGTTGGACAAGGTTGTTGTCTAACGTCGTAGGGTATTCTTGTATTTTCTTCAAGAATAGTGGAAAATCTCAAGTGGTTTGCTTGGAGACTGGATGTAGGTCGGGAGGACCGAACCAGAATACATCGTGTGTACTCTGTGGTTGTATTTCTCTGAACTTGCATTTCATTTACCTGCTTTTTTAAGTTCTCTGTGAAACTTGTCTGGACAGTCGACTGTGTTCCTTTTTAAGTCGACTGGTCAGACTTGTACTACTGTCTCTCTGAAAACTTATCTAGTAAGTCGACTTGACCTTATATAAGTTGACTGATCAGACTCGTCTTAAAATACTCTTCTTAACTGTCGCCCCAGTCGACTGGTTTCTCTTTTCAAGTCGACTTGACCGAAGAAAAAGTTCAATTTCGCAATTACTTTTATAAAACACTATTCACCCCCTCTTTAGTGTATCTTGCCTTGCCTACAGGATCCAATACTTGGTATCAGAGCCTGCTTGAGTGCAATGGCAACTATTTCTAATGCAAATCAATACCATGAAGGCCAATCTACACAAAGGCCACCCTTCTTCGTTGGAACCAATTACAACTATTGGAACTGTAGAATGAAGATCTACCTTCAGTCCATCAACTATGAAATATGGAACATGACAGAGACCGAGTACACCGCTCCTACCATTCTATATGCACAATGGAACGACGACATGAAGAACCAAACAATGAACAATGCAAAGGCGATAAACGCGCTATTTTGTGCCCTTACAAAGGAGGAGTTCAACCGTGTATCCAATGCAACAACCGCACATCAAATTTGGCACACACTGGAGGTAACTCATGAAGGAACAAATAAAGTAAAAGAATCTAAAATATCTGTTCTTGTTCACAGGTTTGAAATGTTCTGCATGAAGGAGAATGAGAATGTGTCCGAGATGATTACAAGGTTCACAGACATTACAAATTCACTTGTGGCACTTGGAAAGACATACACTCAAGCCGAGATGGTTAGAAAGGTACTTCGTGCACTAACCCCCGAATGGGAGAAGAAGATCACCGCCATAGAAGAGGCCAATGATTTAACACAACTTTATTTTGAGAATCTTGTGGGAAATCTTATGGCTTATGAGGTACAACTTGAAGAGCGCAAGAAGGATGCCGAACCACAACAATCAAAGAAGAAGATATTAGCATTCAAAGCCATGTCGGACTCCGAGGATGAAGAAGAAGATGAGGAAGAGATTGTCATGTTCACGAGAAAGTTCAAAAAGTTCCTAAGAAAAGGTAAGTTTAATTCAAAATCTAAGGAATCTAATGAACCTCCAACTTGTTTCAGGTGTAACAAGACAGATCATATGAAGAAGGATTGCCCATTAGAGAACGCAAAATCTAAAGGAAAGGCGTCCAACTTCAAAAAGGACAAGTACACAAAGAATAAGTTTGTGAAGAACAAAAATGCATACCAAGCAACTTGGGATGACAGTGATTCTTCGTCAGAAAAAAAAATTGATGAGACAAACGAGGTTGCAAACGTGCGTTTTATGGCGTCTCAAAATCAAGTAAGTAATGAGTATGATTCTAATGATTTACTTGATACTTTCAATGAAATTTTTCAAGAACTTAAAAAGGAAAAGATTAGAGTTAAGAATTTAGAGAAAGTTAATCAAACACTTTCTCAAGAGAATCTTAACCTTGATAAAGAAGTAAAATCATTAAATTCTCGTCTTTCTAGTTTAGATATGGATCTTGAGTCTCTAAAGAAAATTATGAAGAGACATCCAAGAATGTATCTATATTTAATAAAGGAAAAGAGAATTTAAATGATATTCTTCAAAATCAAGTGCAATCTAATCAAAAGTTTGGACTTGGTTTTAAAAAGTCCCTTGAAAAATCTCATTCTTCTAAGAACACTAGTCTAAATAAACTTGTATCTATTTCCAGTGTCAAACATAAACTTTATGAGTTTTTGAAAATCCTAAAACTATAAGTTTTCATGATAAAGGCAATTCTAAAGTTCAGACAAGTCGACTGCACCCATCCACCAGTCGCCTGTCCAGAGGTACTGAGTCTCATTCAACGAGACAAATACCTCAAATAAGTCGACCTATACTACCTCCCAGTCGACTGAATAATAGTAAAAGTCGACTGAAAGGTGCTGTAAAGTCGACTAGACAGAGCAAATATGTATGGATTCCAGTCAACCCTAGTTCGAAAGATAGAATTGCTTATATTAATTCATATATGCTTACTGTATGCAATTCTACTAATTTTATTTCTGCTTATGGTGAAAAATCAAACTCATCATGGGTTTGGTTCCCCACAAACTAATCTATTTTGGACCCAATGAAAAGGGTACCATATTCACATTGAATATTTTATAGGTACCTAAGAGAGATCATTGGATACTTGACAGCGGATGCTCGAAGCACATGACTGGTCATGCCAACTTCCTATCTTCCATACAAAACATTGATGGAGGAATAGTTACATTTGGTGATAACAATAAAAGAAATGTCATAGGAATTGGTATGGTCGGTAAGCACGCTAACCCCTCTATAGAAGATGTCTTATTAGTTAGTGGACTTAAGAATAACCTGTTAAGTATTAGCCAACTTTGTGATAAGGGTTATAAAATCATGTTTGAAAAAGATGCATGTTTAATTTATGATTCTACTATGCAAAATATATTTTTTAAGGTTTTAGGAAAAATAACATTTATGAATTATGTTTAAAAGCATATGAGTTTTCGAATGATTCTTGACTTTGGCATAGACGTTTTGGCCATGTGAATATGAAAAATCTCTCAAAATTGTTTAAGTACAACCTAGTTAAAGGGCTGCCAAGACTATCTTTTAAAAAGGATAAGTTATGTGATGCATGTCAACTAGGTAAACAAATTAAATCTACTTTTAAAACAAAATAAGTAATTTCTACTAGTAGGCCGCTCGAATTAATTCACATAGATTTATTTGGTCCTACTAGAATTGCTTCTTTAAATAAAAATAGGTATGTTTTTGTTTTAGTAGACGATTTTTCACGATTCACTTGGACTTTCTTTTTAAAACATAAGAATGATGCTTTTGAAGAATTTGTTAATTTTTGTAAACGAATTCAAAATCAAAAGTCTCTAACCATAGTCACTATTAGAAGTGATCATGGTGGAGAATTTGAAAATGAAACGTTTGCAGAATATTACAACAAGAATGGTATAACTCATTCATTTGCATTTCCTAAAGCTTCACCACAAAATTGAGTGGTTGAAAGGAAGAATAGGACTTTGCAAGAATGTGCACGTACCATGCTTGTTGAAAGCAATTTACCTAAGTATTTTTGGGCTGAAGCCGTTGCTACAGTTTGTTATGTTTTAAATAGAATTTTGATTAGGCCTAAGCTAAAGAAAACATGTTATGAGCTATTTTTTGATAGAATTCCTAAGGTCTCTTACTTTAAAATATTTGGATGTAAGTATTTTATTCTGAACACTAAGGATAATTTAGATAAGTTTGATCCTAAATCTAATGAAGGTATCTTTGTAGGATACTCAAATAGGAGTAAAGCATATTGAATCTTCAACAAGTCAACAATGACTATTGAAGAATTCATGCATATTGCATTTGATGAATCTCTGTCTACATCGAATTTAATTGAAGATAATGAAACTAATTCATCACCCTTAAATAAAGTAATTACATCTTTAGAACAAACTAGTCTTGCGGATAAGTTGACCGATAAGGAAGTCAAGTCGACTGCTGTAAATCAGTCGACTAATGGACTGGTCAAGTCGACTGATCCTGTTGTGATGTCTCCAACTTTACCCAAAACTTTTGTTGAAGTTAGAGATCATCCTCATAACTTAATAATTGGTGACATTTCACATGGTATTCAGACGAGATCACATGTTATCATGATATCTCACACAGCCTTCTTGTCGGATTTTGAACCAAAGAATATACAAGAAGCGTATGATAATGAATTTTGGATGAATGCCATGCAAGATGAGTTAAACCAATTCATAAGCAATGATATATGGGATTTAGTTCCACGACCTCCTGATCATACTATAATTGGTAGTAAATGGGTATTCAAGAATAAGTTAGATGAATCAGGACAAGTTGTTAGGAACAAAACTAGACTAGTTGCTCAAGGGTATAATCAAGAAGAAGGCATAGATTTTGATGAAACATATGTTCCCGTTGCTAGATTAGAATCAATTCGTATCTTATTATCTTTTGCTTATTTTATGAATTTTACACTTTTTCAAATGGATGTTAAAAGTGCATTCCTTAATGGGTTTATAAAGGAAGATGTTTATGTTAAACAACCACCAGGTTTTGAACATGAACAATTCCCAAACCACATTTTTAAATTGAAAAGGCTTTATATGGTCTTAAACAAGCACCTCGTGCTTTGTATGATCGATTGAAAACTTTTCTTTTAGAAACAGGTTTTGAAATAGGTAAAGTAGATACTACTTTGTTTATTAGAAGAATTAAGAATGATATTTTAATCATACAAATATATGTTGATGACATAATTTTCGGTTCTACTGATAGTAATCTATGTCAAGAGTTTGCTAACACCATGAAAAACGAGTTTGAGATGAGTCACATGGGTGAACTTAATTATTTTCTTGGACTACAAATTAAGCAGTCACATAATGACATATTTATTAATCAAGAAAAATATGCTAAGGAATTACTCAAACGGTTTAACATGGATAGCACAAGTAGTAAGACCACACCTATGGCCACTACCACTACCCTTGATAAAGATGAATTAGGTAAGAGTGTCGATCAGAAACTCTATCGAGGTATGATTGGCTCACTCTTATATATAACTGCTAGTAGACCGGACATTATGTTTAGTGTATGTTTGTGTGCTAGATATCAGTCAAGTCCTAAAGAATCTCACTTAAAAGCTGTGAAACGCATTTTAAGATATATTAAAGGCACATCTGATTATGGTCTATTTTATCCACGCACCGACAACTTTCAACTTTTGTCATATAGTGATGTGGATTTTGCCGGTAGTAAAACTGACCGTAAGAGCACTAGTAGGACATGTCACTATTTGGGACATTCACTAGTCTCTTGGTGCAGTAAGAAGCAAAATTCGGTATCTCTATCTACTACAGAAGCTGAATATATCGCTGCAAGTTTGGCTTGTGCCCAAATTTTGTGGATAAAACAAATCCTATTAGACTATGGTATTTCATTTGAAAAACCTTCAATAATGTGCGATAATACCAGTGCCATTAACTTATCTAAAAATCCGGTTCAACATTCACGTACGAAACATATAGATATTCGACATCATTTTTTACGTGATCATGTTTTAAAGAGAGACATTTCTTTAGATTTTATTTCTACTGATAAACAGGTAGCTGACATTTTTACCAAACCTCTTAAGGAATATACCTTTATCACCTTAAGAAGAGAACTAGGGATTTGTAGGTTTTATGATGATTTCTTGAATTTTTTCTGGTAAGTCGACTTACAAGTATTGTTCGGTCGACTGCCAAGTATCTTTTTCTAATTTTTGTCTGAGTTTTATGCTCTGGACAGTCGACTGACCAGTTGTATTAATGTTATGTTCAATTTTCTTTTTGACTCTCGACTAAGTTGACTGCCCCTTAATACCAGTCGACTGTGGCGAATCAGCTTTTCTTCAAAATCAAATTTGGCCCATTGTTTGAGGCGATTTTTTTACTTTACTGCTACCATTTGACCGATCTGAGCCTTTGAAACTTCCTACCCTTCATCTCAGTCGTCCATTCAAAGTAAAAACCTTAACTCTTTCCCCTTATTCTTTCACTTTTACCCTAACTCTATCTCTCTACCAAAGCTCTCAAGTCGGCTGCTGCTGCTGCTTGGCGAGTTCAAGGATTTTGAAACCCAGATTGAAGATCTCTTTCAATTTTTAGTGATTCTCAGAAGATCTCTTGAAGTTCTTTACTTCTCTTTGCTACTTCCTTATCGGTATATTTTCGTAGAACTTTTTCATCTCTTGATTTTTAGGATTTTTTTATGCCCCCCAAAAGATCCCATTCATCTAAAGTAGAAGAAGGACAAGGATCTAGAAACTATCTTCAATATTTGAGAAAACCAGATCTTATTGATAAATGGTACATTATTTGTTCCACTATCATTTTTCCAGGTAGATTTGTAAATTTTACGGATTTAGATAAGTTCCCTCTAGCCCCATTGTTTGAGCAATGTGGGTATTTGATCTATTGTCTCTTGTCAATCAACCCTCTTATTATCCTCACTTAATATATTTGTTTTATACAAATATGAAGATTACTACTTCCAATGATGGTAATGAGATTCTTATTTTATCATCTATCAAAGAGAAACATATGAGAATCTCCCCTGCAAGACTAAGTCTTATTTTGAGTCTATCTGATGAAGGATGTGACGTAGGAGATGTTGATATGAATGATGACTCCGTCTATGACCAATCGATCTAGTACTCCTATTGCTAAGCTTGTTGCACGCATACTATCATACAATAACATTCCCACAACAAGTTGTTATGATCAGTATTCCATGGAGTTACAACAAGCTGTTTATGCAATATTCGGCAATATTAAAATAAATTGGGGTCTAGTCATCTTTAAACGTCTTGCTAAGGCTCATACTTTATTTCTTTCCTTTGGTGCTTTACTTACTCACGTCTTCTATGCTCATGATGTTGATCTCGAATCTGAGACGGATGTTGTAAAACACTTTGATTCTTTTGATCGTACGAGTTTAGCACGTATGAAGTTGCTAAATTCTCCACCTAGGTCTCCTTCTAGGAATGTCCCTCCTATCCCCTTAGCCACTTCAGCTCGTCGGTCTTCTGCTTCTAGTTCCTCTCGTCCTCGTGCTAATTTTGATGATCCAAGAAGTCTTTACACGTCTGTTAATTATATTATGGATCGTCAAGACGCTCTCATGGATCGTCAAGATGCACTTGAAGCAAGTATTTCTCATCTTACCCACCTATTCACCACTTAGTTTCCTCCTCCCTCTCATGGTGGCCAAGATGAAGATGATGAAGATGATGAAGATTGATGCGCTACTTTTTTCATATTTTTTCTATGTATTTCCTACTTATTGTTGCATTTTCTATCTATTATGTAATCGTTTGAACTAAGACTATTCTCTTTTTATATAAATATCATTTTGCTATGAATTATTTTTGTGGTTTATTTTTTCTCCATTTTTTTTTTATGACAAAGGGGGAGAAAATATAAGCTATAATTTTTATGTTGCTTTGTGTTATGTTTTGGTGATACATATCTTTGTGCATGTTTTTGTGCATGTTTTCACACCTATGCATGTTGTACATTTGATAGGGGGAGCATGTGAGCACTTATAATATTTATTCCCATTATTGTAAGCTATTGTGTTGTCATTATCAAAAAAGGGGAGAATGTTGATTCTTGATTTTGATGATTACAACACAATGCAAAGTTGTTGTGCTACTTCTTAGATATTACAGGATATATACAAAGGTAAAATGTTCTAACAAGCTTTACAAGGTTCTTAAAGCAAGTTGATCAAGCAAAAGCTACAAACAAAGCTCTTATAGCTAATTGATCAAGAAAGCTACAAGGTTGCCAGCTTCAAAGAAAAAGACGAAGGCTAAAAGCTCCATCTCAAGACTCAAGACTCAAGACAACCTATGCTTCAATTTGTTGTATTAAGTGTCTTGTAACAATTGTAACTTTTTTATTTCTTTGAGTCTTAGAAATTCTGTAATAGCCTTGTCACACACACTCACACATATCTTTAACATAATTGAGTGTTTTTTCAAACTTAAAAAGATCGAAGCAAGATTGAAAAAGCTCAGCTGTTAAGTACCAGTCAACCGCCATTAGGCACCAGTCGACTGTCCTAGTACAAAACTGTCTGAACTTATTTAAACTTTGATCAGTCGACTCATAACGGCAATCCAGTCGACTGTTCAAGTCGTTTCGACAGTTTACTAATTTCAAAACTTGATTTTTCAAATCTAAAAGTTTTATTTCTGCTGGTTGACAGTTGGTACAACTGCTTCTCAACATCAAGTGATTCTAACTCAATAAATAGAGTGTAGAAATCACTTGGAAAAGGTTACAACAAGTACTTATTTTCAAAAAGAGAACAAGAGTTCACAATCTTTCAAATCCTCTAAGTTTTTTGGTTCTCTGAAATCAGTCTAGTATAACAGTGATTCCGTTTTAGACTGATTTCAGAAGTTGACCTAATAGCCACGCACAAAATTACATTCACAACAAGGCTATAAGTTGATTGTAAACATTTTTGTTGTTGTTCTTCACTCTCGAGTTGTGAGAGTGGTTCCTCTCGGTTGGAGAGTAGGGCTCTAGGGTGTAGAGTCAGGTTTTCACTCTTAGTGGAAGAGTAGGTTGCTTTCTCTAGTGGTGAGAAAGGACTACGGGTGGACAAGGTTGTTGTCTAACGCCTAGGGTATTCTTGTATTTTCTTCAAGAATAGTGGAAAATCTCAAGTGGGTTGCTTGGGAACTGGATGTAGGTCGGGAGGACCGAACCAGGATACATCATGTGTACTCTGTGGTTGTATTTCTCTGAACTTGCATTTCATTTACTTGCTTTTTTAAGTTCTCTGTGAAACTTGTCTAGACAGTCGACTGTGTCCCTTTTTAAGTCGACTGGTCAGACTTGTACTACTGTCTCTCTGAAAACTTGTCTGGTAAGTCGACTTGACCTTATATAAGTCGACTGATCAGACTTGTCTTAAAATACTCTTCTTAACTGTCGCCCCAGTCGACTGGTTTCTCTTTTCAAGTCGACTTGATCGAAGAAAAAGTTCAATTCCGCATTTACTTTTATAAAACTATATTCACCCCCCTTTAGTATTTCTTGCCTTGCCTACAAGATCCAACAAAGATATTTTGTAGGCTGTGTGTATAAATAAGGAAAATGTAATGAATGAAGATATCAAGAATTGTAACAACTTTCTTTGTCTCCTTCTTCTTCTAGAATCACCATTGTTCTTCCCTCTTTTTTTTCAAATTCTCAATCTCAATTTTTTAGAATTCCTATCTGTAATTGTTCAAGTTCATATCAATTCAATAAAGAAAAGTGTTGTTGATTGTTCAATATGGATTCTTGAGTTTAGCTGTATCAACATCTTTGAAGGATGACATCACTCAAGTAATAAATGATTATCTCTTCTATCGATCCAAACTGTACATTCTTTGTACATCATTACAAGAGTATCTTGTTTGGGAATTGCACGTTTGGCCTTGCTGGACACTTTGGGCATAACAAGACCATTGAAGCTGTGGAACATAGGTTTTATTGCCCTAAGCTAAAGAGAGACGTTATGAGACTTGTTAACAGATTTCATACTTGTCAACTTGCTAAATAACGAAAACATAACACAGGCCTGTATACTCCTTTACTTGTTCCCAGTAGCTCTTGGAAAGATGTCAGCATGAATTTTGTGTTAGGCTTACCAAAAACACAAAAGAAACACAATTCTATTTTTGTCGTCGTGGACCGTTTTTCTAAAATGGCTCACTTCCTCCCATGTTCGAAAATTTTTGATGCATCTCATGTAGCTCAAATCTTCTTCGATAATATTGTGAAGCTACATGGGTTTCCAAAAACCATTGTGTCCGATAATATTGTGAAGCTCAAATCTTCTTTGATAATATTGTGAAGCTACATGGGTTGCCAAAAACCATTGTGTCCAATAGGGATATGAAATTTACGAGTTACTTTTGGAAAACCCGTTGGCACAAGATGTGCACGAAATTGAAATTCTCTTCAGTCTTCCACCCATATACTGATGGACAGACTGAGGTTGTCAATCAGAGTTTTGGCAATCTCTTGCGTACTCTTGTGGGAGAAAACTTAGAAACTTGGGGCTTGAAATTGGCTGTTGCTGAATTTGCCTACAACACATCTAATAATAGAACCACCAGCATGAGTCCACACAAAATTGTGCATGGTTATCGTCCTAGGCAGCCAATAGATCTTGTCCCCATGTTAGAACATCAAAGAGTTTTAGAGTCTGCATCCACATCTGCATCCCTCATTTGTGATTTGCATAGAAAAATTTTCAAAAATGTTTAATGAGATTAATTTTAAAGTCAAATTAAGAGCAAATACTGAAAGTAAATTCAAAAATTTTAATGTTGGTGACGAAGTGATGGTTCAGATTCGTCCGTAACGGTTTCCAGCTGGATCTGTTAAGAAATTGAATGCACGTGCTGCAAGCCCATTTAAAATTCTGCATAAAATCAATGATAATGCCTATGTCATTGACCTTCCTGAAGGTTTTGGCATAAGTAAGACTTTTAGTATTGAGGATCTAGTACCCTATGAAGGTCCAGAATTTAACCCTAGAAATTCTCTTATAGATGAGCCTACCGTGCAATCTACTGGTGAGACTCACACATTTTTCCTTCTACCTGATACTACTTACCCACCGACAGAAAAATTGTATAATATTTTAGATGATCAGATAATCTCTACTAGAGATGGTGGTATTCATAGGTATTTGGTAAGATGTAAAAACAAGCCGTGGTCGGAGGATAATTGGATTGATCGTGAAGAGCTCCAGCGCTTAGATCCAGATCTTTTAGAGCACTATGACAGAAGGACTGGTTTTGACTTGACTAGGTTAAGCCCTCTCTCACCCAGAGAGAATGATGAGGACATCGGTTCGAGACGATTCAAGCGCTTCTATCAGCTCATGCATCATCTAGGATAGATGTTCTATTAGCCTAGTATTTTTATTTCAGCATTCATATTTGTTTTTGGCAATTTTAGCCATATGTAGTAGTTTTGCAATTTGCACCATTATTTTCTGCATTAGAATATTTTGAAGATTTGTACTGAGATTTTTTTTGAGCCTATTTATAGGGCACTAGATTAATGATGAGAATAATGCTTTTGATTAACTAAAATTATCATGATTGAGTTTTGCTTTTCATCTTTTTGTGTGAGACATTGAGATAAGTTTTTTTTTTTTTTTGATAAACTCTAAAACTACATTACACAAAATTCATAACCCTAACATCCTCTCTCTCCTATTTCTCCTTCTTCTTCCTTTTCTCCTTCTCCCCGACGTCCCACACACCTATCGACTCCAGTGCCACCTTCTCCCCCCTCACCACCTCCTCGATCCGTTGCTTACCGACGACGGCTCTGTCGACTGCTCTGCCACCACCCGCCAACGCCAGCCCCTCCACTTCGAAACCCTAATCTCCAAATTTCCCTCCACTTCGAAACCTTAATCCCCAAATCCCTTCCCTACCAAACCCAGCCTCCCTGAGTTGCCTCGACATCCGAGAACCACCAAGCTCCACCATCGATTGCTGCTCTGACTTGCTTTCTCTTCCTCGACGCCCGACACCTTTGCTGCCCTTCCTGGCCGCAACCAACCAGCCTCCAAGCACCCCTTTTGGCTACCAACGTCTTCATCAGTAATCGATATCTGTTTCTTCTTCATCCTTTGCGACAACTCATTCATCGAAATTCGGTAAACTATTTCCACTTCTCATATATTTGTGATACTGTTTTATCATCTCTAAATTAATTATTATCTGAATTTTCTGTCGTCCACAAAATTGAGTGTGTGTACTTCTACTTGCTAATTAGAGTACGAATCTTTATTGCATATTATATGCTAAGAACGATTAAGTATAATTGTTGATTGTTAAGATTGATTCTTTAATTGGGCTTGTTAAACTATTTCATATCATGAAAATCCATCAAACAAATTAATAGTTTAATTTCAGACTTAATCTATATTACATGTTGGGGAACTTAAATCTTTTAAGTTTTTTCGGAAAATCTTTACTTAGAGTTAAGTTTACATTAATAGGGTTGTGTAAATGACTGTAAAATTGTATCATTCTACTCATAACAAAGATGATATATTTCCATTTATATTATTCTTTTTTTAATATAAAATAACTGAAGCAGAAGTGTTTGTAGGAGATCAGGAAGGGGCCGGTTCTGTTATTTATCCTCTCTATATATTTTTGGATAATTTTGCCCCTCCATATTGGTAATACTTGTTCGTGTTTTTGCCGATATTTCAATTTGTATCTTTAGGTTGTAATAAGATGTAATGGAATATAATGAATTGTTGAATGAGGTGTCTTGTCTTTACCGTTTTGTGCATTACTTTTCAAGTGTTTGATCATATGAACTAGTAACAGTGTCTTCTAACTAGGATCTTTATATATTTAACGTGAAGGCTGGAGTGATCATTGGTGACCGGAGGTGGCTGAAGCAAGTGTTGGGTCATACTAACTTATAAGAGCATCCACAATTGTGTTTTTCATATTTGAGAAAATGGTACAAATAGAAATAGCAAACGAGCATGATCACAGTAGTGGTCGTTTGCTAAAAAAAATTTCAAAAAATATTGAGACGAAATAACATGTATCGTCTAGGATGTTGAGTAAAAAACTATATTTAAAAATGTTAAGTTAATAATGTTTAAGTTAATTAACTATTGATTAGATATTAAAATAGTTAAATTAAATAAATTAAATATTAAAATATATACTAAATATACACTAACCTACCTAATTATCCCCTAAATCCCACAAAATGGGCTGGACGGGACATGTTGTCCTGTCCAAGCCATTTTGGCTTCAAATGGGACAACATGTCCCGTTTGACGAATTTTTCGTTTTTTTTTTGTTCAGACGGTACATGTTGTATCGTCTGATCATTAAAAAAAAAAAGGTCAGAAGAAACAACTTGTTTCTTCTGATCCCATTATTAAAAAAAAAAAGGTTTCCGTCCCCTATAATATGAGAATCGCCAGTTCGTTTCTCAAATATGAGAAGCGACTGTAGCAATTTTGCCAAAATATGGTAAAATAGCAAATGACTGCAGGACATCGTTTCTCAAAATATGGAAAATTGGCAAATATAGAAAACGATTGTGGATGCTCTAACGGTGGCTTCTAACCTTGACCTTTATATATTTAACGTGAAGGCGGTGGAATTTTTTTACCAAAATGACCCACTTTTTGAAAGTATTTACCAAACTGGACCACTTTCAAAAGTATTACCAAAATGATCTAGATAGCGAGTTTGGTTAAAACATCATCGCTATCTGAGATAGCGGGTGTATGGTTATGTGTTTCAAGAAAATCATCAAGTATAGACTTGTTATCTCAGATAGCGAGTGTATTTGTACTAACTCGCTATCTCAGATAGTGAGTATATGATTGTGCAGAAAATTTTCCAATCGACCGGCGCTATCTCAGATTGCGAGTGTGGTTGTACTACACTCGCTAACTGACATAGCGAGTGTAAGGTCTTGAAGAAAAATTTTCCATTCGACACTTGCTATCTCAGTTAGCGAGTGCTTTTGTACTAAACTCACTAACTGAGATAACAAGTTTCGATTGGAAATTTTTAAAGACTTGCTGTTTCGCTCTCCCTCACTTATCTCTTTCCATTCTCTTTCTAACTCCGAAAGAAACCCAAAATGAACAAACCTTAGCCTCCCAAATTCATTATTTCACTAACAAAATCCGTCCAAAATCTATTGAGATCCAATTCATCACTCACAACCCTCTCTACTCCCAATCTCAAAACCCTAAACTATCATCAAAGATCCCAAATTGCTCAATATTCCCGATCATAGATTCGAATGTATGATTTGTATAACCATTTATCTTGTACACTTGGATAGATTAGATTATGTGTCTCATTTTTGTATAAATATGGATAGGTATGGATTACGATATTCCTATATGGACTTATTTTGGTGGTGAAATTATTCGTGACACGAAGATAAGTTGTTGTTATAGTGTTATTGATCCTGAAATAATTTGGGCACCCCGTACAATTATAATGGCAGAATTAGTCGAGAAAATTTATGAGGTTACTAATTGGGCTAGAGATCAATGAAATTTTAAAATTTTAGCTCGATATGCAGCAGAAAAAGGTGAAGGTCAATATTTTATGACTGTACCCATAGCAAATGACAACGCTCTAAAATCCATAATTGCTAGGACAGTTGATCCAAATTATAGTTGGTACGCATTGGAATTATATATTCAGCAAATCCAAATTAGTAATGCCCAGCCACATGCTAATCCTAGTTCAAGCTTCGTACGAGAAATACCGACACATAGAATGAGTTCTAACCCAGTTCAAACATCACATGCAATCCCACCGTTCCCACAAGAAGACACGTTCACAAATACAACAAGCCCAGATCCTACTGAAGTTGATTTACCATGTCAACTTAGTTTGGTTCAAGATTATGTTCAATCATCCAATGTCAATGGAATATTTTAAAGTTCTACCATCAACAATGAATTATTAGATGATGATGAAGAAGATGAAGAAACCGACGATGAAGTTGATAAGAGTGTAGAAAATGATGACGAAGTGGAAGAAGATAAATATGTAAATGTTAATCTAAATGAGAGGAACGATAATGGCGTGAACGTTACTGATGCCTTTAATAATGTTAATGTTCATATTACTGAGGAGATGTCACCAAGTGTGAAAGTAAATCAAGTTCCACAAGATTCGTTTGGTTCATTGAACGTCGACGAATTGTACATTGGGCAAGAGTTCAAAGTAAAGAATCGATCCAGCATGTGGTGAAGCTATACTTTATCAAGAAACATCGGGAATTTGTCACATTGAAATCTACACCCACCCTATATACCGTGAAATATGAATTGGCACCTAGGAAACGTACCATTGAGGAGATGGTGCAAATCCCACCATTCGTAAGTGAGGGTGGTTGCCCGTGGAGATTACGTGCATTCGTTCTAAAGGTTGGGACAAATTTTGTGGTGAAGAAAATTGTAGAGCCGCATACATGTTTGAATCCCATGTTGAATCAAGACCACCGTAAAGTTGACGCTAAACTTGTATGCACTTTGATTGTGAAAGTCGTTAAGGCTGAGATAGGAATAACACCGCGGGCCATTACTGAGATAGTCAAACTACAGTTCAATTATCTGATTTCGTATAGGAAGACTTGGATTGCAAAACAAAAATCTATTGAGAGGTTATTTGGTACCTTTGAAGAAGCATATAGTAAGTGGCCTTATCTACTATTAGCAATACAAGCAGCAAATCCAGGAACTGTTATCCATTGGAATAAGTATGAGTTTGGTCCCGGCGAGAAAACATTCAAAGGACTATTTTGGGCTTTTGGTCTTCGATTGAAGGGTTCAAGTCTTGCAGACCTGTTATAAGCATTGATAGAACACACTTGTATGAAAAATATAAGGGATGTTTGTTAATTGCGGTTTCATCGGACGCAAACAATAACCTTTTTCCATTTTCCTTTGCAGTAGTTGATGAAGAGAGTGTATATACTTGGACATGGTTTACGAGCTGCATTCGTTTTATTTTGTCACGGATCGGGATGGGTTATGTGTTATCTCCAATTGTCATGCAGGTATATCGGCCGCCATGGAAATGCAAAATGGAGTATGAAACGAACCAAATGCATATCATCGTTATTGTACGCAACATTTCACTACAAATTTCTTCAACGCGACATTTCACTGCAAATTTCTTCACCAAATTTGGTAGCAAAGCTATGAGGAAAAAGTTAAAATAATAGCATGTCAAAACCAACCCTAAAAAATTGATAGTAAACTCACTAAGCTGGAAACTGTCAATGTGGAGGCGGCTACCCGGTTGAAGGAGAAACCCGTTCAGAAGTGGGCTCTTCATGACGAAAGAGGTCGTCGATATGGCATTATGACTACAAACCTATCAGAAGTTTTTAACTCAGTTTTGAAATGTGTGCGTAGTTTACCCGTAACTGCAATTATGGAAATGATCTTTACCGTCTAAATTCTTACTTTGTCACTTGTCGCCAATTAGCAAACACACTTATAGGTGATGGAAAAAATTTCGCTCCGACAGTTCAGGATTTGATCGATTTCCGGCGTGAGAGAGTAAACATGCATGTGGTCATAATGTTTCATTATCAACCTGGAGTTTTTTCAGTGTGCAATTCAAAAGGTGGGAACCTGCACAGCGTGAATTTGGGTACTACAACATGCACTTGTCAGAAATTGCAGCTGTATCATTTTCCATGTTCCCACGTGCTGGCAGCTTGTGCATATCGTGTAATTGATTACAAGCCGTATGTCGATATATTTTATTCTACTAGTGCCTTAGCACAGACATGGGCTCCCACCCTTCATCCAACACTAGATCCAGCATATTGGCCTGTGTTTAGTGGACCACGCCTCATTGTTGATACGAGCCTGCGTCGTTGTAGGAAAGGACGGCCGAAGACCAAGAGAATTCGTAATGACATGGATGTAAGAGACGGGTCGAGCACGGGTACGGAGATGATTTGTTCCAAATGTGATTTGAAAGATCACAATATGCGCCGATGCTAGAAAAACTCAAGTCAAACTTCACAAAGCCGTGTATGAATTAAATTTCGCATTTATTCCAAACTCATGCTTTGGGTTATTGTCTTTTGTATTACTTTATTATTAAATTTCGGAATTTTATTATGTATAATTTCGGTAACAAAGCCGTTACATTTGTGGACTTTTATTATGTACTATTTTGGCTGTTTGAGTGTTTGAATGCAAGGAAGACTGCTTTGAGATCTCATATCATCTCATATCATCTAAATCTCAGATCACATATCATCTCAATCTCCGAATTCATATTCTTAAACCCAGGCAATCTCAGAGTTGAAGTTATCTCAGAATTGAAGTTATGCAGACATTCTCGAACACACAAAAAAAATAATAAAAATAAAAATAAAAAAAATAAAAAAAATGGCAAAAACAGACATGAAGTTATACAAATTCTATAGATACAGGAAAAAAAAAAAGTGGCAAACACAGACATGAAGTTATACAAGTTATACAAACACAGACACGGAAAAAATAGAGTGGACAATCCATCTCACAGTCCCAAATTTATACAATTTAATAAAGATAACAAAATAAATTAACCTTACACAACAAATCTTCAACATTTCACGGATTGGAAGTGAACAAGTTTGGGGGTCTCCCTGTTCGTTTAGGACGCCTCGGAGTTGCTTGAGTAAGTCCGGATAGAGGAATGTGATCTTCATCATCTTCTTCGGGCTCATCAACGTGTTCTTCCTCATCTCGTTCCTCCAATACTCTTTGTCGATACCGAGGTCACGCGACCACTTTCTTTCAACGACCCGTTTGGTGCACCGGATCTAAAAATATAGCATCCAGCCTATTTTCTTTGTCAACATGGTCAGCTTGTGCCCGACAAGAACTTATCATTTTTTGTACAAAATCCTTCAATGGTTCGGCAACATTATTTTTTAACACCATCGCGCATTCTTTTGCCTGAATTCATGTTTGGGCCATCTGCATTCAAACAAATAACATGTATTAAATGCATAATCAATCTAACACACAATGGATATGTGTAATGTAAAACGAATATACACAAACTGAAACTTACGAGATCTCGAATCAATATTAACTTCGGTTGAAACATTGGCAAATGAACGGAGTGGTCGTCAGCTGGATCAGCGGCTCGTCGTCGAGTCAGTATTTGCATACCCGCAGGCATTTGAAATGTAGGAGATATATAGAGCCTAGTCACTCTCTGATACTACATCATATACGATCCATGAAAACCGGCATCGAATGGTGGAATATTAACAATCACATGATCAAAATGGTGATGGTTCCATATATCTAAGTGGGTATGCAAACAAGCAGTCCAATCATGACCGGACTGTCGACCCATATCAGTAATACCATGCAAATCCGCATTAAAAGGTTCTGCGACCGTAATATTTTGATGGAGGCCAAACTGTCGAAGTTCTCTATCAACGTAATAGGGCTCTATTGTGCCGATGTTGACAAGAGAATCTCTTGTCAACCACAGCACACAAGTCACCGTGCACACAGGTGGTAATCTCCCTAAACATTCCTCTGTATAAGGCTCCCACTTGACACACTCATCTGTCAACGTATCAAACTCGTCCCTGTAGTATGTCAAGCATCGATTTAGGTTAGCCTTCTATGTTAGGGATCCGGTCTAGTATACACCCTGTGGTGATCTCATGTGCGGGTCATCGGGAACAAGCAACCACTTAGAGGATTGCCTACTAACTACAGGTATGTCGATACATATGCATTTCCAACTCCATACATGTAACAACAACATCGTGTCGTTCATCTGGCTAGTACCAAGAACGCATTTGCATAAACTTCGGTATAATTAGCCAACGCTGCACAGCCCCAAGTGTATGCCCCAACGGTTCCGAGATCAGTGATTCGAGGTAAGTACATAAGGGTAATGGAAATATCGGTGGAGTTTGCGAACATTACACTTCCGAACATTGACATAATATACGCTCTGCAGTAGCACTGGACTTCGAAGTCGCTCGAATCTTCATTCAACTTATCGGTGAATGTATCCTTCAACCATTTTAATCGACGAGACTTCCCTACAATAGCCCTAGGATCCGACTCAACCCCAAGATACTTTGTGATAAAAAAACTCTGGATTGAAGTCCATCATTTCTGTTACGACCTGTCCATTGACGGGAAGACCTGTGATCACTGCAACATCTTGTAGTGTGAAGTTAATCTACCCTACTGGCAAATGAAAGGAGTGTTTCTCCGGACGCCAATGTTTGAGAAGGGCAATTAGAAGAGGACAGTCGGCCTTAATTGAACTCATTAGGCCGATGCGTACAGCCCGCAACCCCTTAACAGCTCGTGTATATGTGGATGCATTGGCAAAGTGGCGTGCCCCCAAAAAGTACGCTCCTTCGATTTTCTGTCCATCATGTCCTTCGAACGATGTTGGCCTTGCAATATCAACAGTCTTGGGTCGAGAGGACCGAGTCCCACTAGTGGAACATAAGATGATGAAGAAGGCACCGCCTCAGTTGGGAAAGAAGATGGGCCCGGTTGCTTTGGCGAAGTAGATGGACCTGGATCAACCTACACAACAAATAATAATACACATCAATTTCACAATATACTATTTTATTAAATCAAAATCAAATTAATCGAACAAATACAGTCATCTTACATTTGGGCGGCTTTGTCCACCACCACGACCACTACTTAGGGGTCGTCCATAATAAGTTCAGGGGCCCTCGTAGCCTCGGTTACTTGGGGGTCTACTACTCTCTCCTTCTTCATAAATATTCTGCATTCGTGCCATATCTAATAGCGATAAAAATCCTACAATTTTATATGTATTTCGGTATATTCATATAGTAGAATTGCATACTCTAAAAACAAACAATTTAACACCAATAATATACACACACCATAAATGAATAATTCAAAAATAATATGGACAAATTTTTGATAATCATATTCTTTTCAACAATAATCTTTCACATGCACTCACATTCACAGACTTACACATATAATTTCACATAATCATATTCTTTCACATTCACATAATCATATTCTTTCACATTCACATTCACAGACTTTCACATTCAACATGCTCTCGATAATATCGTTTAAAACCAACAAAACCTACACCAATTCAACATGCTCTCAACAATAATATGGACAAATGTTTAATAATCATAATAACATTCATACCAATATGTATCAAAATTTCTTATCATCAATTTAACACCAATAAAGTTCTTATGTACAACTTACACATATAATTAACCAATATTGCGTTCTAAATTTCTCAACCCCAATCATAATTCAGACTACACTAATCATCACACAAATCACAATTTCTCAACATTACGTTCTAATTGCAAAATCTAATTACAAACAAAATTAATCCAAAATCTAATTGCAAACGTATGAAGACTTACCAAACGATATATGAGTACTTTAGAATCTACAGTTCATGAAATCCTCTTCACCGTTCGTGCCGCAATCCTCTTCACCGTTCATGAAATTAACCAAATTAGGGATCTACAATGTTGGATTTATGATTTTGAGAGTGGGAGTAGAGAGGGTTGAGAATGATTAAGTGAATTTGGAGAGATTTTGGATGGATTTTGTTGGGAAAATCACGAATTGGGAGGCTAGGATTTTGGGTTTCTTTAGAATTTGGGAGAGAGGGTGTGTCTTTCAAATGAAGTGAGAGATTTGAGATAGCGAGTCTTTAAAAACTTCTCCAATCGACACTCGCTATCTCAATTATAAACACACTCGCTAACTGAGACAGTGAGTCTAAGCCCAAGGATTTTTAACTTCGTCCCCAATCTACACTTGCTATCTCAGTTAACGAGTGTACAAAAACACACGCTATCTGAGGTAGAGGTAGCGAGTATAAACTTGTTATTTTTCTTTAAAGCCATACACTCGCTATCTCACTTAGCGGGTGTGGTATAAACACACTCGCTATCTGAGATAGCGAGTCTGAACCTGGTATTTTTTTTTTCAATTTTTCTCCAAAGCGGGGAGAAACACATAACATATTTCAGATAGTGATGAGATTTTAACCAAACTCGCTATCTAGGACATTTTGGTAAATACTTTCAAAAGTGGTTCAGTTTGGTAAATACTTTCAAAAGGTAGGTCATTTTGGTGAAAATTCAAGGCGGTGGAGATCAGCGGTGACCGAAGGTGGTTTGGGGCCGATGGTTAGAGATGGTTACCGTAGGTTGTAGTTGGAGGTGCTGGCTGGAGTAAAATGGGAATGAGGAGTTGCGATTCAACTTACGGGGAGTTGCATCTACAGTTTCGGTTATTTTTGCGAAATGGCCTGCTAATTTTATGTCTTGCATACTTGTAGAGCATCCCTAATTAAAATAACCCAAAAAATGAAGTATACACTATCTATTCAAGCGCATAATATAGAAGATAGATCTAAGTTATAGTAATCATGGCCCATCATTATAATGTTATTTTTATTGTTTTTACAAGCTTTATCATCTCATACCAATAATAGTCTTACAATTCCATACATTGACAAACCATAAGTCCTTACTCCATGCAGCCACTCTGCTACCAGGTTGCAAAATAGAATTATAGTCTTATATCTTGGGCTTTAGAGAAGTAACACATGTCTGCCTCCTTCCCATCTAAAGCTCCAATACAACATCTACAGCATCAAATAATATGCATAAGTAGAATATTAACATAAAAATGATACCGATGATCTTCTTCTTTTTTCGTTTATGTTTTTAAAAATGAATTTGGTTACCCATTAATTGAACAATGTAAGATTAACCCGTTTATTATTCAAAAAATAAAACGAAGAAAGAAGAACACTTACAGTCTGCGTCGGTCTTGATCCAGTGCCCGTGCTTGTTGGTAGAACCACTCGGTACCTGGTCCGAGCCATGCTTAAGATTCTTGATGCTCAATGTTCTTTTGTGGGGAGAAATCATTAGCGAATCACCTCCTTCAATGAAGGATGAAGAGATAGTAGTGTCTTGGCTCTTAGATTTGCTAGACTTGATCATATGTTTCTTTGAGTTCATGTTCTCCTCAGCCTCAGGGTGAATTTTCTTATGGAACATTTGGAGGATCTGCAGTATTATATAACCAGGCCAGTGAAACTATAGTTTTGAAGACTATTAATTTACTCCAACAAAAGCTGAACACGAAAAGTTGTTTTGGTTATATATACTAGTAGTTTACACGTGCGATAAACGTTTTAATAGTTATTCACGTGCGTTGCACAGGTTAGTAGAATGGCAAAACATTTATAAATGACACTAAGGCCTTCTCTCATTATAATATTAGAGATAGCTTAATTCACTACGTACTTATAAAGGTTTATATACTATGCCTAATCTATACATTAGTAAACTTTTTTTTTATGGATAAAAGTAGTTATTCGAAAACACTTGTGAACTTCTTAGGTAAAAAAAGTAGTTACTGATGAGGTTGATCATGCATGCATGTAGAGTTATATGATTAGACAGAAATAAATTTATTTATTACGAATCCTAACAGATCAAATATATATGAAACAACCCTTATTATACCTTATGAAATTTGGCATTTGAAGCAGTGGCATTACGACCGCCTCCACCACCACCACCGCTACTACCAGACTTGTGCACATCCCTGTGAGATCCATACCTTTTAGACTTGATCTTCTTCAACATTGCATTCACCCCGCCGCCGCCGCCTCTCCCTTCCTTCTCTTCTCCTTTCCCTTCCCCCTCCTCTATCATGAACAACTCCCCGAGCGACGCCCTCTTCTCCGTCTTCTCCTTATTATTCTCAGCTGCTGCCACCTCCACAGCAACAGACCCTAACAAGTACTCCTGCAGCGGACACGCTTCGTTGGCCTTACCGCTGCTGACATGGCTAGGCCTTGCAGACGACATCCTGTTGCCTTCTTTCTCCACAGCTTCTATCAGGATTTTGTCGAGCTCGGCATTCACCAACATCAACTCTGTCTCAGTTGCCACTTCACCCTCTTCTTTGTCCGCTATCTCTTCAACCGCAAATACAATCGGTTCATAATTTGGCACGTTTACTGCCACTTCTTCTTCTTCTTGTTCTTCGCTGATTGGGCGTGATCCTAGCGTGCCAATCGAAAGTAGGCCTTCCAAAAGCAATTCCTTGTCAGTCGATGCGTGTGGATCGTCTATCGTTAATGTTGGATGACCACGATTCTTCGGCTGCTGGCGGTCGACCGATGAGGGACGACCCGGGAGGCAGTTGCATGTAAGCCCTATAATTTAAAAAAAAAAAAAAAAAGGTGTACGTACGTTAGCAAAGTGTCATGTGACTTGCTAAGAAGCACACAAATCAATTCAAATTTTGGAGGGAATGTAGGAATGTAATTAATTACCAGTTGAGTAGTCCTTCACCACATCCCCACCATTCTGTCGAAATTTGCTATGCATCCAACCCAGGAGCTGATCAAAATAAACATGAATTTTTAACATGAAAAAATTGAGTGAAAGCTTTGGAAATTAATTTAAAGCCATTTTGAGCCAATCACCTTCATCTCCTATTATTGCAGTATGAAGAGATCGAGTGATGAACAACTCTATTCACAGCTTGTTCAATGAATGAATGAATGAATGAGAGAATGGAGATTATAATATTGAATGAAATGCTTTGATTTGTAGAAGTTGGGAATATGTAGAATGAGAACATAGGGAAGGATACAAAAGTGCTTTCATTATGACACTTTTTGCATTGTTGGTGTGCTAGATCAAATTAGATGTGGCCAAAATGGAGGGTATGTTGGGTGCAATGGATAGAGGGTGGCAAAGTTGGTCAGGCCCGACAGGGCTTCCATGGGACCAGAAACCAGTACCTAACATCTACAACCACAGTGATGGTTTTAAAGACTACACGTAGACCATGTCTGTGAAGTTGTGATACAGCTTAAGGATCATCTTTGTGGGCTGAGACCTCGAATATAAACAGTTGTATATTTCTTTATAATCCGCATTTTAGTATATATAGTGTTAGATCTAATTTGGGAAAATTAGGGTTAGGGTTTATCTCTTAGCCGCTTAAGATATTATACCATGCTTATCAATATTGGAATATAACAGAGCACTACCTCTAGACCAGCTTATAAAGAGATTAGATTGGGTTTAGGGTACTGGGCTTTGAGCCCACTCAATCCGTTCCAATAATTAATACATAACACGTGTAAACACGTGTTGCCCCATAGAACAATATACACAATATTATCCTATTATATTGAGAATATACATACACATTCAACAATCTTTTCCTATATTCTCAATATATTAGGCTAAGCAATGTTATATTATTGGATCACAAAAATTCAAACATTATTGAATCATAAAGAACATGGATCATAGGCTAAATCAATTATAACTTGAATAGTTCAAATATGACTAAACCAAAATAATCAAATAGTTCTAAAACCATAAATGAATAGTTCACAAAGACTAAACCAACAAAGCAAAAAATCATAATCTTAAGTCAACCAAATAATAAACTTCAAAATAAACGAAAAGTTTTATGCTCAATCAAAATAAAGAGTCTTAAACTCAAATAGAAGTTTCTCAAAGCAATTGATAAACTATTATTGCGAGTTCTTTTATGTCTACTCCTCCATATCGAGCAAATCATCATTCTCAAAATCAAAGTTGACTGATTCATTTTCATTGTCTTTGCTGCGATCTGTTTTAAACATAACAAATAGAGATCTCATGAGTCGCTTATCTTAGAGTTCAAATGAAATGTATAAGAGTATCTAGTTCAAGCTAAAGAACTTAGTACAATTCAACATAGATATTCAAAGGTACATCATAAGCATCACAATCAAGTATCTTTATCAAAATAAAGTACAAGAACTATTATAGTTTCTACACAAGAACTATACTGTATTTCATGTTGGAATGATAGAACTGTTAGATCAATAAGTTCTGAATCATCAAGATTGGAATGAGACATAAACCCCATAAAAGAGATATATCATCAAAGTTGGAATGATATAACAACAGTTCTAAACATCGGAAACACATCGACAAATTTTCATGCTTTCTTTTGGAATAAAAGATAATTTTATGTAAGTTTTGAAACATATATATCATCATCAAATTTAGAATGAAGTTATATATCAACAATAAATACATAGAATTTTTCTAATTATCTAAAGTATGTCAACTGTCAGGATTGATGCTTAAAGTTTGAATTACTCTATGGCTCTTAACTTTGGATTCTAATTTATCAAAATAACTAGGGTGTTAAAACTTATCATCAATAGTTTTTAACCCCATTTCCCCTACAGTTTTGATAATTACATATCTACTTAGTCCTTTTGTAAAGGCATCAGCCACATTCTTTTCTGATCGTACATCAATAAGGGCAACAGTCCCTTGTTTAATGAGATAGTTCAACTTAGTCTGTCTAAGGCTCACAACACGTCTTTTACCATTGTAGATAGTGTTGTTAGCTACAACATTTGCAGCTTGGTTGTCACAATACAAACTGAGAATGGTTACTCTAAACCTTCTCAAAGGAATATCTAACAATAGCGCTTTCATCCATTCCGCTTTTTCACCAGTATAAGATAGCGCAAAGAGTTTTGACTCCATGGATGAAAAGGCAAGACCAGGTTGTCTTTTAGATTTTTATGACACAGCTGCTCCTCCTAGTGTAAACACATAGCCACTAGTGGACCTACTGTCACCATTTCCTGAGCACCACGATGCATCGGAGTATCCCTCTAGTACTGAAAGATAACCAGAGTAGCACAAAGCAAATTCTTGAGTACCGTTTAGGTATCCCAATAGCCTCTCAAGGGTATTCTAGTATAATTGACTAGGATTGCTAGTGAACCTGCTTAGCATGCCTATCGCAAAGGCTATGTCAGGTCTAGTGCATGTCATAGCATACATGAGACTCCCAATGAGTTTAGAGTAATCTAACTGTCTCACTGTTGCACCATCGTTAGGTATCAACTTTTTGGTATTATCATAAGGTGTATTAAACCTTTTGTGATCACTATATCCCCAGTCCTTTAACAAAATTTTAATATAGTGGGATTGGCTAAGGGTTATTCCTTGCCTTCTAAAGCCCACTCTCATGCCCAATATGGTGTCCACAACACCTAGGTCTTTCATATTGAATTGTTTGGCTAGCATAGTTTTGACTTCTATAACAATAGAGAGGTCACTTCCAACAACTAGCACGTCATCAACATACAAGCAAATAATAGTAATTTTATTCGATTCATCACGATAATAAAGGCATTTGTTAGAATTACTAGATTCAAAACCTAAACTCTTTATTGTTTTATCAAATTTTTTATGTCACAGTTTTGGTGCTTGTTTTAGACCATACAAAGATTTTATTAATTTGCAAACTTTATATTCTGAACCTTTAAGTACAAAACCTTCAGGTTAATTCATATAGATTTCTTCATTAAGATCACCGTTTAGGAAAGCAGTTTTAACATCCATTTGATGAATAACAAATTTTTCAATAGATGCTATGACAAGAAGAATCTTTATTGTAGCAATGTGGCAAACAGGTGAATAAACATCAAAATAATCCACCCCACTTTGTTGAGTATAATCTTTAGCTACTAAGCATGTTTTATACTTAGCTACAGTTCCATCAAGATTAAGTTTCTTCTTCAAAACCCACTTGTTTCCTATAGTTTTAGCTCCTACTGGCAAATTAACCAATTTCCAAGTGTTGTTCTGCAATAAAGAATCCATTTCATCATCAATTGCTTCTTTCCAAAGCAAACCATCCCTAGACCTTAAGGCTTCCTTAACACTAACAGGTTCAGGGTCAGCTGCTAGTGCATAAGTCACGAAGTCATCACCATAGGTTCTAGGAGTTTTATCTATCCTAGAGAGTCTTCTTAATTCAACATTATGTGAGGGTTCAGTGTCAGTTGAAATATATCTAGATTCCTGTTGTGGATCATTCCTTGTGTCTGTAGGTTCAGATAATGAGATGCCTTTATCTTTGATGAATATATCTTCAAAAAATTCTGCATCTCTTGATTTTATTACTTTGTTAAGAGATAGATCTAAAAATCTGTCTGCAGCACTATCAACTGCACTACCCAAATATACACACGTATTTGTCCGATGTCCCACTTTAGGCCTTCTAGGGTCAGGTATCCTAACAAAAGCAATACAGCCCCAAGTTCTTATTTTATTAAAATTAGGTGTGTGCTTATGTCACAGTTCATACGGTGTAGCAGGTAACTTAGAGTGTGGCAATATGTTCAAAATATTATTAGCACACTACAAAAGAAAAGGTCTTTACCTACGTATATTCCCCGGCGTTTTACCAGAAACGTCGGGGTAGGAAGAGACCAGGAATGGGGCGTCAAACAAGATGGTTATACACCGGCAGCCTCTATAAAACACCGGAGAATTATGATATTTACCGGCGTTTTTTATTAAAACGCCGGTGAAGGCTATATTCACCGGCGTTTTAATAAAACACGCCGGTGAAAGTATATAGGTAAAAAAATCTTCTCCCATTCACCGGCGTTTTTAGTTAAAACGCCGGTATAGGGTCTTGGAATAAATTTCCCCCAAACCCTCTACCATTTTCTCATTCGATCGCAAAAAAAAACCCCCAAATTTTCCCGCTCTCTCGCGCTCTCCCGCTTTCCCCAATTTCCCCAAACCCTATATGTATACTTTCCCCAAATTTTTCATTTCTCTCCTTTCCCCATTGACGCCCCCCTCTCCCGCCGTCGTCGTTTTCCCCCTCCCCCGCCGTCGCCACTTCCCCCATCGCCGCACCTGCCCCCCCTTCGCCCGCCCCCCCGTCCTCCATCGCAGGCCCCCCGCCGTCCCCCTTCTCCCAATCTCTCTCTCCCTCTCAAAAACTGCGTCCCCCCTCCCCCAATCAACTCAAATAAGGAATTTCAAATCCTAAAGTTTATTCTAGTATGAATTTGAGAATATGAGAATAGGTTAATTAATGATCGGTTCTTGATTAGGGTTAGGGTTAGGGTTTTGATCGGTTCTTGATTTATCGTACTAACCGGAATTAATTCTAGTCATGCTTTTGTTGTTTGTAGTTTTTTAGGGGGTTAGTATGGTTTTTAGATGAAGTTGTTTGAGTGTATAATGGAGAGTTTGTTTGGTTTCTTTGATATTGTTGTATAGATTTTGTTGCTGGTAGATGAGAATTAATAGAGTTGCGATCAAACATTTTTTTAGAATTTCAACATGGGTTTCATGGGAATTGGTTATTTATTTGAGATAAAATGTTATAATGTATGTAATGTATACATATACAATTCTGAATAAATGTGATACTCGTCTTTATTATTTGTGGTAATATGTGATTTCTTTTATCCTATTGTTTGTCTAAATTTTTTGTTTTGGTAAATGAAATTGGAGGTTTAATGAAAGCTTCTCCACTCATCAATGTATTGGTTTGTTGATGATATCATTTAGTTGTTCTTTTGATGCTAAAGTATTAGTATGTAATTATTGTAGTTGTGTTAATTATAGCCGTTTTTTGGAGGTTAGTTATGGGTTATTGGATAGTACTGATTATAATGGTTTTATTTGTAAAGTATCTTAACAGTGATTTCATATTTGCACAGAATGAACTGAAGAGTGATTTTGTTGTTAGTCTCATGGGAGATGCAATTCTTAACTATTATCCAGTGAAGGGATTAAAATAGGCTTCGTTGATGAAGGATGTGATGATGAAGAAGGTTGTTGATGACAATGAGGTGGTTTGGAGGATTTGGTCAATTTCATATACAGTTAAATCATTTTGGTAACTGTAAGTTCATGCTACTTTGCTACTTTTTTTGCTATCGGGTCACACTACTGACTACTTTGCTACTTTTTTTAAACTAGTGATGATGAGATGGGTTATGATTCTGAAGTTGCACACTACGAGTCATTGATTTAATGATTCATTGAATAAATGATTCATAGAAGTAACTAGTGATTTGTTTGAATCCTATCTGAGCTTTTTAATTTATGAACACTTTTGCTGCTGAGTGAAAGCACATTCAGTGAGCCGCTGAGTGAAAGCTTTTAATTTATGAACACTTTGAAGCTTACATGCTCCTTTTTAATTAAATGACTACTTTTGATATACTGACTATTAATGAGTCAGTGATTGGCAATCTACTTTTGATTACTGAGCTGCACTCACTGATTAATCTTTACCTTTTACCTGACTAATTTTGAGTCAGTGAGTGCACTCACTGATTGTGCTTCTCTAATTTATCATGAATCATCCTGCTGAGTGCATTTTGCATAGGGATCTATATTGATTTGGATCTATATTTATCATGCTTGGGTAATTTAAGCCATAGTATTGTGAGAACAACTAAATATGCTTGAGTAAAAACAGTGAACAAATGGAGTTTCTTCTCATTATTTT